>CAEGAE010056332.1:0-14663 GCA_903067095.1 Girardinus metallicus
TCAATGCATTTTGATCAATAATCAAATGTCTTTTGACCAATAAAATATATCAGAATCTGGTAGCCTGTGTGCTACCAGAGTATTTATCTTGCTAGTTGTGAGGCAAATGATAAAGTGAGTGTTCAGTCCTGGAATCACAGTCATTATGCTACGTGGATCCATAACTTTAATCTGATTATTGGATTGTAAATAGTAACGTGTTAGAATACTTGTTACTGAAACAAGGGGTCAGATTAGAGTAACGCGTTACTGACATGTTGATGGCACAAATGTTTATAACATTTCTGCTCAAGCCATTTACTGACCTGTCAGGTTTCCGATATGCGTCCCTCCCAATGACAGACTCGTTCCTACGCCCTTGATTACAGTAATAAATTACAGAGAATAAACCTAAATCTTGTGTGCAAAGGCTGTCTGTAGCTGGAATACACAGTATAATGCTACAATCACAAACAAGCGTTAGCATTGTCTGCTACGAGCTACCAGCTAACTTCATCTATTAACAAGAATAATATGCGTAAATATCAGTAACTCCATACATTCACGAGCCTTATAATAGTTAAAACCACATACAACATTACAGATAAGTTTTTGAGTTAACTCATACCTTCCCAGCACTGGGTTACAAATTGGGTTGTTTTTAACCCAATTTGTTTTGACTTTTAGAAAAGCAACATTCAGTTTTCACATATTTTCTCAAAACTATTTAAATTCCTCAGCTTTAGAAGTTATGAGCTTTTCAGGACAAAGTAAAATCGAGCAAAATAAATAAGAAAACATTCAATTAAAAGCTCGTCATCCAGATACAAATCAGGGTTCTGGTGACAAACAAACGAGCCACGGACACGTTCGTTCTTCTGCTGCGATGTGAACTGAGGAAGAAGGTCCATGTTCTTTACTATGGCTCAGTAGCTCGCAGCCATATGTCATCTTTCAATTACAGGTAAGGGAGCTATTACAAATAATAAAAAAAATGTACACTAACCTTTTAGCGTGTGCTGCTCCAGGTCCTGTTGGAATTTGCTCTAAGTGGAAAGTGTGTTTTAGAAATATGTTGTCATATCTGCCAGGCTGTTTGCAGATTGTGTGTGTTTCAGTGTGCAGCTCTCAGATGCTTCTCTCCTGCAGGCTTCCTGTCAGGCTTGTTACCCACAGGTGCAGCACATCAGCCTGATTAGATGACTGGCATAAAAGGAGCATCAGAGCCTGGAGAAGGCTTCGGTTTGTTCTTTGGCAGAGTGGTAAACTGGCTCCCTGTGGCTCTTTTTGTCGTTAACTTGTGACTTTTGCTTGTGCCTTCCACAGCCCAGCTCTACAGCATTATCTCCTCCAAAATATTAATAACATGTAATCACGACACAAGACAGATTCCACATTTTATTTTTTGAATATGTACAAAAAATATATAGCATAAAGCGTAATGTCAGAACTCTTATTTTACATATGCAAGGGAGTGGGTGGTATATGCTTATCAAAATCCTCACTCATTAACCGCTGAAATAATCTGACATTTATTACATGTATAATCAGTACAGATAACTAAACATGTATAGTTAAAGGTGCAGTATATAACTGTTATAAAAAATATTTTTTGATTGTGTCGTGATAGTATGGTATTAGATAGATAATCTGTGCAAAAAAAGGAAGTGGACTTTAGCACTGTTAATTACCATCTATGTTGCGCTGCTCATCGCCTCTTGCTAGCAGAGCCTGTTGTGAATGCTCAGGCTAGTTAGCATAGCTACTGGCGACAGCAGATAAATGTTTTTTTTTTTTTTTTTTTCTGTAACGGTAAGTTGTTTATAGTCCGCTTCCTGCTTTTGAAACGGTCTCTTATTCGCTTGGCTTTCACATATGATTTCAAACTGTGCCGGATAGGGATATTGTAAACTAATATTTTAGTAATCAAGTAATCTATCGATTAATCGAGTAATTGGATAAAATAAAACATTGGTAAATCTAACATAACAGCAATATTACTATCGGATATCAACATCAGTCCAATTTTTCATATTTGAGTAACCCTAATAGTTACTTTTCTGTAGTTTAGAAAATTAACCTGTAACAATAATAGCTCACCTTCTAAATTAACCTGAAGAAAAGTTATACAAAAATCTGAAATTATATTCAATTTAATAATAAAGAGTCAGGCTCACAAATACGCTTATAAAAAATGTCTACACTGCAGCTTTTTGTTTATGTATTCATCTTCAGTCAATTTAATAGATGAACTCTCACCTTGCCCAGACATTTATAGCAGTTGTGTTCATATTAGCGACGGGATTTGACCCCTTCGTTCGTCACACACAGAAACATCTACCATCTCTGTAATGCCACGATGAGCTCCGTCACCCATTTGTTGAGACCGGGATGATATGAAGTAAATGTTCCAGTTCGTCCGTAAAGCTACACTTACGTTAATCATCTAAGCACAGCCGCCGGCCTTGTTCAGTCTTTCCGCTCACCTGTATAAATACATCTGCAGCGCTCTCCCCGCTGTTCGCTCTGAACTGGCCACCAGACAGCAGCTCCAGGAGGAGAAAAGCTGCCGTACTCCAGTCTTCGCACCAGTCATTTTAAGGATGCCAATCGGTCCCCCCAAAAAACGACAAAGACCCAGACATTGTCATCAATCAATAAAATTCTCCCAGGCCGAACTTGAAAATTGAACGTTATGCTGCTAACACTTAGGTTTCGTCAACAACTCAGGAGGAAGTGAGAGCGCTGCGCAACGCAAGTAATAATCCGGCCGGAACACGGTGCTCTAAATATAAAATATTATTTAACAAAGCTTCGAGACAGGTAAATTTTCCCCGAGGAATTTTAATAATTGAGGTACTCAAATCACTCGAGGAATCGTTTCAGCCCTAGTGCCGGAGCTAACTTCAACCGAATTGAGACCTGCCAGAGTTTGTTTCTTGTTCCACGTCAGAGTTTGATTGCGCACTTACTCTGCAAACGGACAAGAGTTCCATTAAAGCATACTAAACAGGGCTGGTGTGAATGCGCCCTAAGTTAGTTTTTATATCTTCCTCTTTGCTGACGACGTCTGTCGCAGTGAGTTCTTTTTGGAGATGTTCACTTTAGAGCGATCTGGAATAGTTTTGAAAGCCCACCAACTTCAACAAAGCTGTGCTGGACGTTATTTTATGAAAGCATAATTTAGCATAAAAACCCAACATAATGAAATGTCATTTCATTCTCTCCTGCTGCTCTGGCAGACAGAGCGTGCCCAGAGACTGTCAGGAAGTTGTCAGTCAAACAAATGGAAGACTGTGTGTTGTTTGCATGAGAGAGTAAATAAGATTGTCTGCACAGTGGAACGTGTTCTCGTGCTGCTCCACTGCGGACACATTCAACAAAATGTTGGCCAGCTTGAT
Source organism: Girardinus metallicus (assembly GCA_903067095.1). Taxonomy (NCBI): domain Eukaryota; kingdom Metazoa; phylum Chordata; class Actinopteri; order Cyprinodontiformes; family Poeciliidae; genus Girardinus; species Girardinus metallicus. Next base: position 3,381 of record CAEGAE010056332.1, read on the forward strand.
GTTGAGTTTTCTTGCCATGGAAACAACCTGTAGCTGCTCCACTCATGACTGATATTGATGGACTGAGATTGACTGCTAAATGGGCTGAAATTGAAGAAAGCAAACTGGAGTCTGTTCTCAGTGACCAGCACAAAGGTCACTCGCCTCACTGAATGTGGGTTTGTACTGTGTGAGAAAATGATAACATTTTGAAACATTTATGTTTCAAAAGCAACTGTTAGCCTGAGAACTTCTAATAGGAGACTGCAAATACAGACAGATAGATTCTGTCTAGATTTAGATTCTAAGTTAGAGATGAGGAATGTAAAACTTTCAGCCCATGTGAAGAACAGTGGGCTGGTTTGAAGTCAATCGTTGATTTGTGTAAATCTGTGCTTTGTGCTACACAGGACACTGAAATTACAAGTGCCACTTTGGCCAAAATTTTTAAATCAGGGAATATTTCTTCTAACAGAGTGATCTGAAGTCTGAAGGACCGGACTCTCTCATCTCACTTTGCTCCAGTTGGGTAAAATTGCTGCTGTCTTTTAGCTGCATCAAACAGGTCGGCGATAATACTGAGATTTATTTTAATAGTTTAGTTAAAGGCAAAGCTAAGGAAATTCAGCACGTACAGAGGAACTACACGTGACAGCAGGGAATGAAAAGGGTTTCAACATCGCCATCAGGGTTCCAACACAAAAGTCAGATTTCACTCTCTTTGGAGTAAAGTCTCAAAAAGTGAGACTTCAAAATAAGTTTTTATGTATGCATAATGGGGTGGAGAGCTTAAAACTCTCAAATTTATGTCCTACTTCACTTACTGTGCCAAGTCATATGCTGTTCTTGCCAAGACTGCTCACTTTTTGAGCAAATACTACGGTGTTTTAAAACTGCAAGAACACCTCTAATGTTTAAAACTTAAGGGACTAGTTACTCGTGAATGTAGACAACATGTTTTCACATCTCAGACAAGCTCTGTTCAACGGATATCTGTATTTTCAAAATCCACCAGCTCTCCTTTAGAGACTACAGCTACCATCTGGAGCCATCCTCTCTGCTCCCAGAAAGAGTTCAGCTGAATACAAATGGAGGAGAGTAAAAGGTCTTGAAAGGTCAGCGATCCTATTAGAAGTTCTGAGGTGTACAGATGATGCCATTGGATGTATCCGCTCTCCCTACTGCGCAGACCTGCGGATTGACCAGAAGTTTCACCTGTAAAGATCTGATTGTCAGACACCAACTATACACCCGAGAAAATTATCATTTCTTTTTGAAGCCTAGCTCTTCTCACTCTTTGTCCCGGTGTGGCATTTCAGTTTCAGGCAGCTGTTGGATTCATTTCGTAAACCAAGAAATCGGCCAAATATTAACTGAATGATGGCGTACTGTGCAAACCATACAGCTTGTGTTTTCCAAGGTCTTCTGCTCCTTTTCATGTCTTCAATATAGTTATATAAAATGCAACACACATTTTTATACACACATTTTTATTTTTTTAGCATAAAAAAAATTACCCCCGTTACCTACGTAATGCAAGTAAACTTTTGAATTCAAAGAACTCAAAAGTCTCTAAAAATCTCTAAAAACAAACGTTCTCGCTAAGTTTTCTGGCATATAGCAAATGAAAATCGTTTTGGTATTTCTACTTACCTACAAGAGAAAGTTTAGTTTGCTTTAACTTCAGGTAGTGAGGAAAAGAAAGTTTTTATGTGGGTTATATAAATATCTCGTTTCAACTCCAGCAAAATATTGCCAGACTGTGAGTTACAGATATTTTTTCATTTGGATCTTGAATTTTCAAACAGGTCTCTGGAAATGTTGATGGAGGAAATGGAGAAAGATACCTGAAGGCACAACAACTGAGATCAGCCCTGATGGCATTCAAAGTAAAGACTGGCTTATTGTCATGTATGATCAGAGTCTGTGGCTGGCTAGAGTATTAAAAATTAACCAAGAGCATCAAGATGTTCAAGTTGATTTTTTTTTTTTTCATCAAAATGAAATTTGCTGTTCATGTCCAGCAAATACAAGCAAATGTCTGCTTTGTGCCATTTTCAGAAATTCTGGTTAAGCTGAAGGAAACATCATCACCAGTCCGCACAAGTAGCACTAGGGGCATATACCGCTTATTTACAGCAGTCATAGAAGAACATGTGACGGATCAAGACACATGTCTAAGTTTTTTATAACCAAAAACCCTGGATGATTCAGGAGGTCCACCTGCTGCTAAAGGCTGGGAATTCCGCCTTATTGTCTGGGGATGAGGCTGCCGACAGCACGGCCCAAACCAACCTGAAGAGAGGTATCAAAAAGGCAAAGACTGACAACAGGAAGTCATCTGAAACAGCTACATCAGGCAGGTTTTGTAAGGAATCTGGCTAGGCCTCGTTGGCAGAGGAGCGGAACATCTTTGCCCGTTTTGAGGAGCAGCCAGCAATGGGAGCTGAATGACATCGAACGACCCAGAAGACCACAAACATCGTATTAGAAGAGCATTAAGTGAGGTGCATATTGCAGGTGGTGGACCCTGGAAAGGCTACTGTTTCAGACGGTATCCTGGTATGCGTCTTGAAAGAGTGTGCTGACCTACTAACTGGAGTCTTTACCAAAATTTTCAACCAGTCACTAACCCTGTCTACTGTCCCATCCTGCCTGAAATCCTCCACCATAGTCCCCTAACCCAAGAAACCAAACATCTCTGGGTTCAACAGCTATACATAAGTGCCACTCACCCCTGTGGTGTTAAAGTCTTTTGAAAAACTGGATAGGGGTCACATTACAGTACTTCTTCCCAATGACTTTGACCCCTCACAGTTTTCCTACAGAGCTTACAGGTCTACGGACGATCCTGTAGCTCGTTCGAGCAGCTACGTGATGCAAGACGGGAGATAATTTAGTTCAGGTTTGAAGTTATCCTCAATATATGTGATGTCTTCAGGATGATGAAGAAAGGTTGCAAACTTTTTTTCCCCTGGAGATTCTGAATATTTTTTCCAAAAATAGACAGACTTATAATTGTTTTGTTTTTATTTAGCTTACATATGACTTTTGAAACCAGTTGATTTTCAAACTTGATCCAAATGTTTTATTATCCCCAAATTCTGCGTTCTAATATTTTAAGTCATTAGAACATCTATTTTATGCGCCATCTAAGATTTTGTCATTGGGCCAACTAAAGATGTTGGTTTACTGCAAAGGACAATATTTTATTGTGCTGCTGTTGTGACTTTGCTTCTCTGTAAAACTTCTTTAACAGCTTTAAAACAACTTAAAAGATTAACTTTGAGTCTTGTTTTTGTGTTCATTCCCCATCTGATGCACCAATTATTACCCAAAAGAAAAATCCTGACTCCATATCTTGACAACTCTGTTTCTTGCATAAACTGCCAGATTATTCTCACCATCTCTCCTGCAAATTTATCTTAATGGTACCGCAGCATCGGCCATTAATCAAGACCAGACAGAAAGGCTCCCGACAACAGCCAGATGTGTATTGTAATGAGTCAGAATGTGCATTTTGGGCGTACTGTAACAAGTCCCTGAAGAGTGGAGAAGCTGGTTTCTCTCTGTACCTCATTAGGGCCCTTTTAGGGTTTAAAATGAATCGGAGTACATGAGGAAACATGACATGAATGAGAGCAAAGTAAGGAGAACAGAGTGGAAGGGGAAAATGTTTCTTCACAGAACTTTCCATACTTCCCAGAAAGTGTTCCTCCAAACTGTGGCTAGCGGGTTCACATGTTTTCTCACCTATGGCTCATAGACTTCAGCCACAATCCATCACAGTGACAGGAGGGTAATTTTCCAGAACATTTTCTGAGCTGATGTCTGGAAATAAATGTAGGCTTGTAGGGTTGAAGTATTAAAGACCACCCCCAGTTTATTTTCCTCACATTTTCATGTCGTTTCTACTGTAGATTCCTTTGGCAGAGCTGAATATTGTGCTTGGTTGTCAATCCTGCGTACTGAAACATCTTTTAACAGAGCTTCATTTGCCACCATTAATCAAAATGTTCTTTGTTTAATATTCTGCCGGTCTGGACAGTGTCTTTTTCTGTGTTCTGCATATGGTCTGTGATTTCCCCAACACCAACAAAATCTATTGTTTTCACCACGTTCAAAGGTCTAATGTGAGGGAGCCACTTCATAATCATATTTAAAATAAGGGTTTGGTGTGTGGTCTTGAACATCTGTACCAAAGTAAATACATCACACAGTTATGCTGATGAAAACTTTTTACAACCTGGGAGCAGTAATCAAAACCATCTTTTGACTTTGTCACGATGAAGTAGATTGATGATTTTGGAAATTAATCAGGTCACACATTTACTTCTTTATGATGCAGTTGTAGGACACTCAGACAGACATGGACAGGACGGCTGTTATTTTGACTTCACAGCTGATCTGACTGCACTGGACCTAACTAGGAAGTTAGCAAAAAGAATGTCTGGATGCAATAAATTTAACATTACAAGAAATCCTTCAACCTAACAGATCTTAGGTTGACTTAGCATAAATTGCTGTGGAAATATGTAAATCCACTCCCACTGCCATCTGAAAATCTGTGTGTAAAGAAATGTTGAGGGCCATGGATGATCTGGAGGCAGCTCAAACGCCGCCGTCATTCATCTTAATCCTGTTTGTCAGTCGGCTGGCGGAACTGTAATCAGCTCGGATGAGTTTCAAAGGATAATTTCCAGCTGCTGACCTCAGACAGCATGGAGTGGATCTATTGCTGCAGCTTCTTCACTGATTAGTACTGATTGTACAGTGGTTGCTGTTGAGCCACATTTCTCCACAAATAATTGCCTGTTTGCTGCTTATAAAACAAATACATTAAAACATTTCACCGTAGCTTAGAGATTGTCAGAATGCAACTTGTGGGCAGAGATTGCATGTCAGTTCTGGAATTGATTGGTTATAGTACCGTTTTTGCTTTGATTTAATTTTTTTAGCTATAACAGCTTCATTCACTTTCTCCTGCTTCCATTGCTGAAACTACAATTCTAAAACAGCGCAAGAAAATGTATGTCATTGTTGACAACTTCTCCTTCTGTTTACTTGGCTTGGTTGAAATTCTACCGGAGAGAATCCACTTCAATAAGAGAAATTCCAGATGGACCAGAGAAGGAAGATGAGAATTGAGTAGGAAAGCCATGGCCATGCTAACCATGTTCAGAAATCTAAAGCTGTGAAAACATGCAATTAAATAAAAGCAACAAAATATCAACTCAGCAAAAAACTATATAATTAAAAAGGTTTAGTAAAACAAGTAGGTAAGTTTAAAAGAAGGGGGATTTGGAGTGTATTTGTTTGTTATTTGGGGTCGACATTGGTTCAGCATCCCGACAGCCTGTGAGAAGAAGCTGCTGCTATGGTAACCATCACAATGTAGCTGTCGTACATAGCCAAAGTGTCCTAGAGTTTAAGGACCCAAACTGATTGTGGGACGTTCACCTTTAGCATTTTCAGGCTGAAAGCAGAATTTATGGTCCCATCAATCGAAGCAAGTCAAACAGGTCTATAAAAAACCAAAGCAGTCCCACTCCATCCCACTATCACCATGTTCTTATCAATGTGCTTGAGAGGTCTGGTCTTATTTTTGGCCCGTTGGACGCCCGTTTTTGCTCCAGCTCCTCCTTATTGTTGAATCTGAAACTCTTCACACACAGAGAAAGATTTAGAAATAGAGACTGAAACCTTTACAGAGTTGCAGTGCTTTGTATTGTTCTGGGTTTTGTCACTTCCTTGATGCGTCGGGGATGCTCCCTGGAAGTAATTTAGCTCTATGTGTTGCAATACTTTGAAATGTGGTCGATGTCAATGACTTTTCTTGTCTGGTTTTGAATTTTCGTAGATTATGGCAAGGTATTTTGCTTTTTAAGATCTTTTTCGCTTGCGGGGCAGGTTGTATTTAGAATACAAGTTAATTAATCAAAATTCAACACATTGGCCTTGGTGTGGCTAGTGACATTTAGCAATCCTACAGCAGGAAAGCCTCATTTTTGGTGCAACAAGCTAACAGAAGCTAGTTCTCTGCTACTAGTCAATCAAAAATGACAGAAGATTTCTGATGCGATTCAATTCAGAAATACTTGAATTAAATTTAAGTATTTGATTTTATTGTTGTGGGAGTCAATAGTTATCTTTCTATCCTTATATTGATAATATGTTTTATACTTTGCAGGTAAACCATGTTATTATACCCATGGATTTTGTCATTTTTGTCTAAATGTTGACTAGCAGACCAGAATGAAACTACACTATAAACATAGATTGAAGTTAAAACTGACAGCTTTTGTAAGTGTGCTGGAGAGAGCGGCTTGTATAAGCATGTCTTTCAGAGATGCTTCCCCTGCAAGGGCAGACCAAGATGTGGACTCAGTGCTGGAAAACATGACGATATGCAACTCACATTGCCAAGAGAGAATGCCCTTCATTCTTTCTTTTGTGACTGGAGAAAGAAAATGTCAGATGGAGATTTGTTGTTTGACTAGTTTTTGCAACAACACAGCCAGAATACAAACCTGGAGGCTAAAAGTTTCTGAATCCCGTTCATCTGCTCGCAGGAATGTTTTTATTTTATTTCATCTCTTATCTCTTTATGATTTCTGAAGCAAATGTTAACATTTTTGAGTTGAACAGTCTTTATGTGGTGCATATCAGATACATATAAGCTAGTTTCTTCTGATTACTCATCTGACGTACAGCTCCCTGTGTACGGAAGCCCAGAGCCGACATTTTTCACTTGTGCTTTTTTCCCAATGGTTTTCTCAAGACGAGTTAATTTCCCACTTTCCACATTTTTTTGCAATGGTCTTCTCCAAATAACAAGTGTGTGTGTGTGTGTTAAACCTGATTCCATCCTTCAGATGTATGCTTGCGTATTGTGATCTCGAGAAAACAAACTTTCCTTTCTTCAGATTAACTCATTATCTCAAGAAAATCATTGGGAAGAACAAAAGTATATTTTCCACCCTGCTCATCATCTTCTACTCTGCCATTATTCAGTGTCATGACTTCCTGGATTCTAGACACAAACTGTTAAAACTTTTACCTTCATGTTGGCACTTAAAGGTACTGTTTGTAAAAACCAACCAGAGGCAGTTTCTTCCCTCAGAATGTGTTAGTAATGACCCCTTCACAGTCAAACTGAGATTTCTTTTCTTCTTTTGTAATTTCCAAATTAAGGTCCTTTTATATCTCTCACCAAATTTATATGTTTACATCTAATTTTATGAGTGAGAAATACAAAGTCAAATTCCTTATTTGTGTACACAAATTCAGCCAGCTTTCTCTCGATTCTGAAGACAAGTTGGATGGACGAACTATTCAAATATGACTGCGAAGTCCTGAGCCTATGTCTCCCTGTGGTACCTGCTTGTAAAAATCATAGCATATTATTCGATTAGCATAGTGGAACAAGTCATTAGCAGGCTGAGTTGAGCGCTCAGACAGAAGTCTCAATCCATTTACCATTTGCTCTAATCTGATTAGCTTCGCATGCCGCTTCAAAGGCTTCATGGCTGTGATGACATGGCGGCAGAATGCATCCTGTCCCAGGCCAGCTTCTCATGTCACCAAAACAATCTATCCTCTTTGCTTGATGACTTTCTCCACTCAGTCTTATCGGGTGTACTGTCATTTCCCTCGTGTTCGCCCAGTCTTACACCAGCGAGCTGGACTGAAGCCCTAATGGAGGTCTGATGAGGATGAATAGGTCATCACGTCCAGGTAGAAAACATTCAGCCAATGTCAGTAAGTTCCTAAGTTCAGTTGATGCAGAGAACGAAGGGCATTTTCAGACTGTCTACTTTTAGTAGACTCTGTTCGATTGGGGACCAAAGTTGCTCCATTTTCAGATGGTGCAGTTTGCTTTCACAATGCAGTGTGTCAAATTAACTATTCCCTTTGAAAAATCTGTTCCCTACTTCGCCATTGGTAGTGCTGCACCAAGAATTACTGAAGGAAATGACACAAACACCTTTGAAGAAGATACCAAGCACAACTCCCTTATTCACAAAATGTAAGCAAAAATGGAATAGCATCAGATTTTACCAGTTGTAGGATTTCTCTTGTCTTTGGCAAAAGACCACAAGCCATTTCTCTTGGTATTGCTTTACTCTTGTATTTGTTTTGGTTGTATTTTCCCAGAATGCCCTGCACTATAGTCCATTTCCTGCTTTTAAAGTGGTCTCCATCCGCTTGGCATTCACATTTGCATTCGAACCACACCAGAGTTCAGCTTAACCAAACTGAGAACAAGGATTATAGGCGGACAGTTTTTTGGGGGGGGAATTTGATTGCGCGTTCCCAAATGAACTGGATGTTCTAGGCAAACTAGAGTTTATTAAAACGGACTAAACAGAGCTGGTATAAATGCAATGCACCCTACGGTCCATGTCAACAGTGCCTTTGTCATTAGTGTTGCAATATTAGTAAACGCTGAGGTCTTCTCGACTGCTTCCTCTTTGACAGTTTCAATAATCGCATTTATCGACTTGTCCCTGCTAACTTGACATGTTCAACTAATGTTTGATACTGCAACTAAAATCTGTCAGAGACATAACACCAACAGGTGTGTCTTCAACATAAGAACATCTACTGGTGTGAACCTAATGCTGCTCCCCTCTCTCCAACCTCACTCCAAATAAGACAAGTCGTTGGACAACGATGGTACGTGTTTTCCATGGGACTGTATCTAAGATCTACAGTCCTTCCTTATTTCCATTCACAAGCAGTCCCACGGAAAACGTTAAACTTTTTAACTCTCTCTTCGAAGGGTCTTCTAACTGATAGGACCCTTGAATCTGTTGGTGATTGACAAAAAAAGACACACTGACAGCATTCATGAATAATTTGCACAAATGCTGTTGGTGATTCTTCTAACAATGTTGCTCGGTCATCAATCCTCGTAAGGAGGCCTGGCTTCCCTGGAAGCTAGTAGGGTGGCAGCGCTCCAATTATTTAATCTGATGTAATCTCGGCCAGACTCCGAGATGAAGAAGACATGTTTTCCAATTAAAAATGTGCCACAAGCTCCTTGCACAGATATGACTGTGCACTTTGCTTGTTGTGGCAGCTGCTTCCAGCTGGGGAGAAACAAACAGTGATATAGACAGATTCCTGGGGGAATGAGAGGCTATCAGTTTGTAAAACTGAAGTTAAAAATGCAAAATGCTTTTGCCAAAGAATCGTTGTGTGGGATTAAGCAATAAGAAGTCAGGAGCAATAAGGCCCAGCAGCAAGTCATAGAGTTCATAACAACTTTAGAATAATTGCATGGTGGCTGATAAAAACAGTAGTGCAATGCGGTGGCATTTGAATATTTATGTACTTGGGACTTCTCTTAAAATGCTCATATGTCCCTATTTTAATGATTCAAACCCAAATGTACATTAGTATGCACTAATACAAGAACTATTGGATGAGCTAATATCTATAGTTCTTTCTTATTTCCATTCTTGGGGTACAGCCAATCAGAGGCCAGAAAAAAAAATGGCGCTCCAGGATTGGCTGTTTTACAAATGGCAGCCAACAGCGTATCATCTAGCATTAGCTTGAGCTGTTTCTGCTTCCTAAGCTGCATTTTGTTTTAAATATTTTAGATGGGTTCTATGAAAAAATCTGAATGGCTTGGAGTCATGTTCCACAAAAAAAATAAAAAATACTGAACCGCAAATAGATGGCATCCACAGCACTTTTATTTTTGGTTTTTAATTCAGTGTAATCAATTTTGACTGTAAAATGTTCAATGGGTGTTTATTTGATTCCAACTATCAGAAATATAAAAACATATATGCTTAATATTCACCCATTCTTAGGTCACGCTTAATGATTGAAGTCAACCCTGTTTCTTAATTAGAGGTAATACAAATCCAACAAATCTATATTTGTAAAGATATGATGGGAGAAAATATACTTACAAATGAAGCAAAATTCTAAATAACATTTCTTAATTTGGATTTTATTAGAAATTTAACCGATGTCAGTTTACACAACACAAGATGAACACACTGACTAACCCTGCCATTGTAGGGCTGCATGTTTTGAATCGTAACCGTGAGTCTTTCTGCATGTCCTCCCCAGTCTCATCATTTTCTTCACGTTCATTGTCAGACTTTGAAATTTCATTTTTGAACTCCTTCCTCGGCGTAATCGCTATAAACTTCACTTTGTTCCCAAATCGATTTCAGGGCGCTGTCAGCAGAGAAAACTCGGGCCATCTCGATCGATTGTGATAAGGAGCCACCATTGGTAAAGCTATATTTACTGTGTGCCGCCACCTTTTTGTGGCTGGGAGAGAAAATGAGAAAAAGAAGATTGGTTCCCGTGAGACACCAGGCAAAATGTGCAGGAATCTGAGAGCACGAGTTGGTGTCGGTGAATGGGATTTGAGCTGATCTTTGACACTGGGGCGGAAACACAAAACTCATACTTTCACTCACACGCACACACATATTAACATCTACACCCATCACACTTATATTCAGGGTCCAGCAGATCCAAACACAGTGAGTGTATTCATATCCACATGCTAAAATTGTGCTCTTGTTTTAGAGAAGAAAAGTAAATCGGCTGCTGCCATCTGATGGACTCAATGAGGAACAGGCCACAACAAACTCGGAGGCTTGTGTGACAAATTCTGCTTTAAATGCAGTCCTCCAGCTCACATGGCTGAAGGCGGAACCATCATCATGTTGAGACGAAGGAGTTTATGTGAGGATGCTGAGTGAATTTAATCTGTTTTATGAGGGCAGTGGGCGGACACGGGAGGCGATTTGAAGCGGTCTAATTTAGGAAGCATACCGCCGTGCGGCGTGTGATTTAATAAGTCGTTTACAATCCATATTGCGCTCATCGATGGGTGAAGATTGCAGAGGAAACATGATATGCATATGACAGAAAGACGCAGGATGTGTGAAAACAGACATGAGAGAGAGAGAGAGAGATGTGAGCAGATACATAAATATGGGCTTGATGTGAGTGAAATGAGGCTCTACAATTTCAACATCTCACCAGGGGACGCTAATTTGAATTTGCAGTGGTTGAATATGCTGGTAGAGCGGGCTTTTCGTTCTGGACCATTTTTTTTTAAACTATGGTAACAACAGGTGATCATACCTGAGAACAAACTGCTTTAAAACATGACCACCGCTTTGCATTAGCATTTATTATCCTTCATAATTTTCATATTGAGTCACATTACAACCAAAAGCTTTAAAGTATTTTATTGGGAAATTTTTTGACAAACCAAAACAGTGGTGAAGAGGAAAGATACAGTTTTCCAAGTGTTTTTCA
>CAEGAE010056334.1:0-15414 GCA_903067095.1 Girardinus metallicus
TCCTTTCCTTTCCTTTCCTTTCCTTTCCTTTCCTTTCCTTTCCTTTCCTTTCCTTTCCTTTCCTTTCCTTTCCTTTCTTCCACACCGAGAGATGAATACGTGCAGTCAGGCAGAGCTGACTCAATGCAGTCCATTTGGCTGGCTGGCAGAGGTTGTCACTGCAGCCCCGTTTGTATTGACACGGAGTTGGAAAGGATTAAAGTTTTTAAGCATGCTTACTTAGCCTTGAGCCTAACCGCCATGTTTCTTCTCTGTTTTTTTTTTTCTTCCTCCTTCCTCTCCTTCCTCCTCCCCCCCTGCTTTTGATTTCAGATGCAGCAAGTCAATTTAATGGGCATTAGGATCAAATCCCTGGCAGAGATCGAGGAGGAAGTGAGTAGAGGCTGCAACGCTCGGCTGCCGCCGCCGCCGCTGGCCCAGAATGCAAAGCAAACGGTCTTGGGTTGTAATTAAGTGTCTGAGACAGTGAGGCCCTGTTGGCTCCACTAAGCCCCAATTGAATAAAAGCATGGCCATGCTAGGCAGCCTTTCTCTCCTAAAAGTGTTGCCTCCTGTTCCAAGAACTGTTGACTTTTATCCCCTTATTCTTGCCTCCAACAACTCAATCATGCATCTCACACAGCGCTGTACAGCTTAAAGGCGCAGTTTGGGTTTTTAAAAACTAATTTCATTAAAATGTTATAAGGTGGTGATAATTCTCTGGACTTCTTCTTGTAGTTTAAGTCATCATTAGTTGATCCAGGAGGGCTGGATCGATACCAAGGAGAACTTCTAGCACCTTTGACTAGTCTAGTCTACTATATGGGCAAAATAATATTTGGTGATGAATTTTAAATATGATTTTTTTTGTCTGGCTGATAGTAACACAGGTCATTGCCACAGAACAATAAACGTGACATGACAAAGGAAGCTTTACCTTATCGGAAATGGAAAACAATTTCAATATTATTTCAACCAATAACCCATCGGAACTATTGGAGCTTTTTCTCTATCTTACCTTTGATTTCAATAGGAAAATTAGAGTAGATTTGCACAACGCTATAAATTTGGATTGTGACCTTATTACATCCAAACAGTTTCTTTGATCTTTAGCATCTTGGACCCCATCATAAGTGTGGGGTTGTGGGCATGTACTGCACTAAGATGCTAAATATATCAATAGCATGGAAAGTGTTTATTCATGACAGTTAGAAATGACAACCTATAAATATTGCACTCCCAACAGTCTTGTGCACTCAGATAAGGTGATAATGATATTCAGTAATGTAAAGTCTCTTTTCAAAGTCTGTGTATTCATTTTGCTATTCGCTCTCCATTTAGCATGAGGCGATACCGTCGCGCATAAGGGTGCTATTGCAGCTACCAAACAGAGAAACAACAGTCCTTCGAAATACAAAGCTTTTCAAAGTAGAGGGGGCATAATCAATGTAAAATGATCAGGTTATTATCTAACATTTATATTTTCTCCATCTAAATGTGGCCCAGGGGGCTAGGAGACGCCCATGTCTGGAGACCATTGGTGACGCACTGACTCCAACTTTGAATACTTGTGTAAATAACCGTTACCTTTTCCATAAATAATCACCCAAAGCGACTCCAGTTTAGCTGTTAGCGTTAAAACGCCAAGAAAGTTATTTAGTGCAGTTAAGATAACAGGTGCTTACGATATTTCAACACAACCTCTCTTTAAAATCCCAAGCTAACCTTTTTGAAGAGGTTTTAGTTTCAGATTCGGCATGTTAAACTTTTTAATCTTTCTGTCAGCCCCACTGTCGAGAAGAAAGTGACATTGTGCCGTAGAGCAAATAAAAAAGAGCTACAAAATTTCTCCCCATTTCTGATGAAATACTGTAGCCTACAGGCATCTGTAGGAAGGAAATCATCTGTGCACAGCTCCTTCCCTTTACAGCTCAAGTGTTTGTGAAAGCGAGAGACAGAAAGAGTGCGCATGTCTTTGTGCGTTTCGGTGTGTGTCTGTGCGTGCGTGCGCGCGTGTGTGCTCTAAAGAGAGTGACAACCCCCCTTCTCTCTCATTAGCACGGTATCTTGGTATCAGAACTGCCAGGAAGTGACAGACCACTGTAAAAGAACAGGTGCTGTTGGGTTTGAGATGTGTTACAGAGCAAACACTCCCTCATCAAACCGGGTGTCTGTTCTGCACTCTGCCTCTGTCTTCTGTCACACACTATCCAAATCACACAGAGTCGCCATCTTGTCATATGGTCATCTGAATGAAGCTCATTGCCGGCGCAGGTATTAACGCCATCTACATGTGCATGTGTGTGTGTCTAGGCTGGAGACAGGCTGACTACTCATCCTATATATTCTTGTCTTTTATTCCTTCTTCCTCCGCTCTCGCTTCCTCTCCACCTCCTCCACCCTCCTTTTCTTCTCCGGGAGCGTGATTAGCAGGAGGACACATGGTGAGCTGAGCTGGGGAAGAGAAGGGAAGGGCATGAGAAATCATTAATTACAGCCGCGCTGGAGCTGATGAAGTAAATGTGAGATAGTGTAACACACAGGATTTAGTGAAGTGGACGACAGCACAAGATTAATGGCGGGGCCAGGCTGATGAGGATAAGTCACAGCTTAGCTTGATAATTAGTTTCCAAGTGGAAACATCCCTCACCATTGTGTTATTTTTACTTCTCTCCTCTTATTATTATAGCCCGATGAGATGTGCGGCACAAGCAGGGGGAAAGTGGAGTCAGTGATGTACCTGCGGGGACCAAACCCTGCTCCTTTTGTTTTCTTTGTTACACTTTTAGTGCAATTTCTAAGATTCTTTTTTTTTTTTTCTTAGATGCAGCTGCTGCTTTCCAGTTGCAAATATCTTCTTCCTCTGCTGTCCAGGAGAGGTCACTCTCACTTGTCCTCTGCTTTTCCTCTCTCTCAAAGGCTAAAAGCGCTCCTACTACGAATTCTAATTGCCTTCTCGTCTCAAACTCTTTCAAAAAAAAAAAACACACACAGAAGGAGAAGAAAGAGATGTACCTTCTCAAATTCTCCATATGCACGTGTAATTGAGGTAAACTGTTGTAATCAGAGCCACAGTTGTAGATAGGACCATTCCCTAACAGGCATCACTTAAGCCATGTCTCAGACGATGTTGGTTCCAGCAATTAGGCATTCTTTTCATTTCCCAAATGACTCGCAAAAAACTTGCGGATATTATAATTGCTTTTAGCCACGCATATCTAATTTGTGTCTTTTTAAGTGTTAATTAGTAAGCGAATTAAAGTGACATCTTTATGTAGTTTGCTCTGCTGAAAAATGTTGTTGCCGGCTGCTTAATGATTTTTAGAGCGAGTATAGCAGAGTGGAAAGAAGTGTGTGTGCACACATGACGGGGTTTTCATTAGCACCTATGTATGATCGCTTTTTAGTGCCTGTAGGGAGTTCTCTGGGTGTGTGCGTGTGTGTTTGGGTGTGAATGAATGGAAGGACAGTAGTGTACAGGGGTGTGTGAGAGGGAGAGAGCTCCAAATAGAGGTGGAATTAATGAAGACAACATGTCACATATTTTTGGCAGTGGAGCAGGGACAGGAAATGAAGCTCGGCTCGTCTGGGTGACTGCCGCCCATGTTCGAGTGTGTCACTGTCCTGTCAGGCTGTGTGTAAAACTGGCAGACATTGATACATGCTCTCCCTGATAACACCCCATTCCCCCATCCATCATCCACACACACAGTCACAAACCCACGCACACACCCGTACGCACACTGGTATATTTATTTACTGTGCCAGATGTTGAGACTGATTTGTGTGTGAGTGGAGGGAGCTGAATTCTTTCACAAATAATAGGCTTCTGATATGTGACAGGTTTGGGTAACTTGCAGCTTCACCACCAAGTAGATGAAGGTGGGTCGTCGCCCCCTCCCCTCTCCCACAGCCCCTTCACTGCCCCATCGATAGCACACAGTTTCAAAATTTCAGTTATTGCAGCTTGCTTTCTTTGAGTTGGACTGTGGAAAACTTCTTCCAGTGATCATACAGCATCACCTAGTGCTTCGTAGCAGTAATGCAACTGCTGGACTTTTGTCTTTAAATTCTCTAGAGCAGTGTTTCTCAACCCTGGTCCTCAAGGCACACTGCCCTGCATGTTTTAGAAATTTCCCTGCTTTAATGCACCTCATTCAGCTGATTGCAGTTCAGTAAAGACCTGTTAATTGAAATCACCTGTGCTGAAGCAAGGAGACACCTAAAACATGCAGGGCAGTGAGCCTCGAGGACCAGGGTTGGAAAACACTGCTCTGGAGGACGATTCGTGCTTTTGAGTAGCTCTGAAACAGTTCCTATATAATCTATCACAACAGTACTGTTTTCAGTCCAATTGTAAGAAAAATCAATGTTTTTGCCTGGGAAGCTTTCTTTTAATTATGTCATAATAACAAGTGTCCTTCACACCAGTGTAATAGATTAAGTTTTGTAATCAGAAATTTGGAATTTGTAAAATTTCGGAACTATTGCAATGCATTGCTTTATGGTTTAACTCAGTCATTTTGTTGACAGGTGATTTGATGATTGTGAGAAATAGAAGACTGAGAAGAATTAGACTGATGATTGAACTGTATGCAAAAATTACGAGTCAATTTAGCTCGTTCCATACATAATTTGGCAGCTGCCTATTTTGATAGAAATGAAGACAAGTGGAAACACAAAACTGAAACATAGGTAATTTTTCTGGTCACAAACACATGAAGATAAATTTAATTGGATTTTTTTTTAAATGAAATTAATAAATACAAAAGTATAAGTAATAAAACGCAAAATTGTCAAGAGATGCTACTTCAAAAACAGAACATGTAAGACAAGCATAATAGACCAAATGAGTTCTGATGAGGATTAGTATTTAAAAAAAAAATAATTAAAAAAATGACAAGACTGAAGTGTGAAGTTTTTTTGGCTATTATTATTTTAAATGTGAAAAATAGAATATCAAGCCAAAATTACATTATTTCTCAACAAAAAATCTACTTCTGCTTGCATTTAATCGTTTACATTTTAAAATTAAAATCAATCACATTTTTTTTTGTTTTGTTTTGTTAATGTGTCTTACCTTTTATTGCTGGGTCTGGTGAGATTATCCAACTACCAAGACCAGCATGGACCTCACTCGTTCCCTGGCTTTGAGTCTTTGCCAGAACTCCAAAGCAATCTGCTGACGCAGTGTTTTAACTTTTCTTCTTTATTCAATTTGTGTCAAAAATTATTTAACTGAAATCCCAGGACATCTTTGAGCAACATACCAAACAAATAAAAACTATAAAAAGACAATAAAACAAAGAAACAAAGAAATAGCAATAATGAAAAACAATTAATAAACCGCAAACAACTGAATTGATGCCAACTTGTAATATTGACTGTCTTGTTGATGTTCCACCGCAAGGGGGCAGTAATTCTTTACATTCTCCATAAATTCTTTCTCTCTTCTATCTGCTGCTGTGGGCTCCCAACTTCTGTTTGGATGGATACGATTAGGTCGGTCATTTTTAATCAGAAGCTGAATGGCTTTAGTCACAATCCAGTTAAACTAGGTCAAAAATGTGTAATTAATTGTGTTTCTTTGTGCTCTACACTCTTCAATACTATCTTGGTTCTGTTTTTGGATCGGTTTTCACTTGTCAGACTGTAAATGCATCTCTTTCTTCTCCTTGCAGTTCCACTACAACTTCGGCACAGAACTGAGTATTGTTCCTTAACCCCTCGTCCGGCTCTCCCTCCGAGAATCGCAACAAGAACAGTTAAATGGACAAGAAGGATCATTTCTGAGTTAAACAGGGATTTTTAGTTTTAAATGGTGCATTTTATTTAAATTATTTAATTTCTAAAAAAAGTACTAAAAAAGATACTTTGTATTTAATTTTTTTTAGATAACTCTTGCAAACTTTTTGATAGTTCTTTTTTTTTTTCAACCTGTGTTTCTCAGATGGCAGCACAGGATGAGATTAAAACTTTCTTATGTGCCAAAAATAAAACTAATTCACATTCCCAAACGGAATATATGTTAAATCTACGTTGGCTGTGACTCACGTTTCGCTCATCGGAGTTGCACGTCGTTGCTGATGCCTGGGGAGGATGAAGGAGGATGCACAAACAGGTCCATCTGATGCTCATTTGCCAGAAGAAGAATCTTTCTATCAGGAAGTTGATCATGAGCAGCACACGGCACGAATGAGCGGAGCCTTGAGACGTGGAGCGTTTACCCCAGACACCCACACACACGTCAACAGTTGCTCCTTTACTGACTCAGCTGGTTTAAAAGCACCACTAAATGTAGCTTTAGTGGTGGAGAATATTCATCCAGTCTGCTGCATATCCTGAGGAAATAAATAATAGAACTTGGACTTCATTGACCTGAATTATTCTGACAATTAATTTGCACAGGAAAATTTTGCAAAAGAAATTCCTGTGTCTTTGCACAGGAATTTAGCTTCCTGTGCAAAAACACTGGCTTAGAATGTTGTTGGGGTTTTTTTTTTCTTTTTGTTTTTTAAATATGAAAAAAAAATACATTCTAGTAATAAAACAGAATTTTAATAACAAAGCATGACTGTTTTATTGCTGCTCTTGTTTCATTTGCAATTGAGTACACTTCTGTGCAAATTTCTCAGGTGTAATTAGTATCAGATGCTCATACACAGACTAACATCTTGGCTGTTAATTATACTCTCATTCTGCTAAGTTTGTGAACTTATAGCTTTTGCCAACTGTGTGATTTTTTATTTATTTATTTTTTTGTATTTTTTTTCTGACCAAAACTCCTAATGGCTTTTGGTATTCACAGGTGTTTAATGAAGCAGGCGGCAGATGACAGCCCTCCGTGAGCGTTTGGTTTGTTGCTGTGCTCTGATGCTAAAATCAGAGCGACTGAGGAATTCTCTGCAGAGGGAACAGCTTTCACGCTCCTTCGCGAAGGTGACACTCATGTCAGCGAAGCCCCGGAGAACGTGACAGGCTTCAACAGCCTCCCTCCCTGCTGGTTCACACAGTGCATCTATGCAGTGTGCCATATGCATAGTGCATGACTGCAAGAAACATAGTTACGATTTGCAAACTAATGTGCCAGGCATTTTTAATATCACACCAACGTTTTGGGCTTTGTTTTTATTCTAGATGCTCCATTCTCTGTAAGCGTTCTTAAGCAACGTTTCTTTGTAACGTTGTTTTGTTCTACACTATGAAAATAGACTTGGAGTGCTTTAAATGTCAGCAATTAAAATAACTAAAATTGTATTAAAGCATATTAGGTTGTAATTCCCATCAGCAAGTATGGTTGAATACCATTTTTTGGCAATGAATCCAACTTAAAATGTTTGTTTAGAATCTGAAAATGTTTGGCTAACTGTTCAGGCTTATTTATTTACATAGGTGGTATTATTAATGATTACATAACTTTGTTTGTAATAGACCAAGCTGTAAAAGGACAATCAGGCCTTTTTAAGTTTAAGAATAGGGTTATTTTTTAAATTTAGTCAAAAAAAAAAAACTTGGGTAAATCAGACAAAATAACAATATTGAGCCAATAAAACATGTCAAAGTAACAGAAGTGTTCTCAACAAACAAGCAACAAGAATATTAACTCAAACAAATTGACCTACTTACATAAGACACTTAAATACTGACTGGTCAGCCCACAAAGACAAAAAAAGGGGAGAACTCACAAAAACCTAACATATGGAAATCCCATCCCCCCCCCATAATCCTAAATGGTGGTATGACCCAATCTCCATATATCCTTGCTCCGCCCCTTTTCCACCTCTACGTTCACCTGAAGGGCTGGAGCAGCTGCCACTGAGGTAACTAAGAAACAAAAAGTAGAGATTAAATCTAGTCAAACACATGCTACAGTATGATTTTGTAAATAAATTCTAAACATAAAAAATATTTATTACTCTGTAAATTATATCCTACATTTAAAGAATTGAGAAGTATGGTGACATATACAATTATCTATTGTAGCAGGAAGATGATTAGACATTAGCCCATTTGTGTGACTGTAACTGCAGCCAACACATTGGTAAGAGCTAAGAGGTGTCCTCAGACTTGTGGTTGAAAAGGTTTCTGCAATAATTCAAGTTTAAACAGCTGTAGCTATCTTAGCAGCAATGCTAACGCTAAAGTCAAACCTGTTAGCCAGAAATTGCAACCCTAAAACAGTAAGGCAACACATCTTACTTGTGGTTTTCAGGAGGAACATTAACATACAATCTTTTTATAATAGATTTAAAAAGTAAAGTTTCAAGTCTTAATTACAAAGCATTAGTTTTTTTTAATGTATTTATTTATGTTTTTTTTTCTATGGATGAGGAACCAAAACAATCTCAACTAGGTAGAATTTAATTAGTTTAGCTGAGTTTGCTCATTTAAAAAAAAAAAAATCAATTGAAATTGTGTATTTATGTGTCTTTTAGCTGTTAAAACTGTTATATTATTTTCCTAATGATTATTTAAAAAAAATCTACCTGTTTAAACTGGGTGCATATTCCTACACCAGTTTCATTGATTGAATTCCAGCAGTTTGTTTTAATACTGTTTACTGGTCATTTCTAAAAATTTACAAAACCGAACCTACTATGAAAATTCAATAAACTAAACCATATATTTTCTTCAAACGCAAGTAAAAGAAGAGAGGAAGACATACTTTGAATTACCGTGGTGATAATCTAGAAGATAGTAAAAGAAAAGCTTTGTACATATTTGTCATATTCTTAAAATATCTAGAGCATTTGTTTTAAATATGCAGAGTATTTCTGCAGAGCTCGGTTTGAGCAGCAGAGCTGTGTTCAGATTTCAGCTGTAGTCTGCCGTTCGCTCTGCATGTGAAATGGAAGAGTTTGCATGGCGTTAATGACCAGTTAGCTTCTAGGGCAAAAGAAAAGCTCAACTCTCCATTCTGAAAAGTTAAGGCATATGTATGTAGAAAATTTTAATAATGTTTTATATGTTAAATCCAGTACCTAATCATTTTCTAACTTTTTTGTTTGTTTTTTATGATATATTTTTTTAATGCCAAAAACATCCAGTATTACCTCTAACAAATAAAAAGACCATGAATGGATTTCAAAAAATCTACAGCCCTTTTTCTTAGTCAAATTAATCAGAACACAGGACATATTTTACATCTGTGATTTTTATAACAGCATAATTTCAATCCAGTCTGCGACTTTTCCCAACATTCTCACAGAACCGAATTGCATTCCCCATGTGTTTCAAAAGCAGGCCAAATAAAAGAGCTGGAGGTGCTAAACAGATGTGCCTGCAGTCCAATTGCGTCATCTACTGAAATAACATGGTGCAGTAAGAGTCGTGAAAAATAGAGAAAAGAGAGTGGCAAACAACTGGTTTAGGTTCATGCAAAAATAAAGCACTGCTTTGCTTTCAGTGTTGCAATAGCAGGTAACTTTGCTTGCTGAAGTATTCACATCCCTTTGAGATTTTTCAAATGCTAATTTACAACAGCAAGCTTTAATATATGTCACTGGCATTTTATCAAATGGATAAATAAAAAAAAATCTAATAAAATATAACCTAAAAGGTGTGCCATGCATTTGGGTTTAGACTCTTTTACACTCCTACCCCCCAAAAAACTTTATAACGGCATTTTGCCTTCAGAAGTCACCTAATTGCAGTCATTTTTTTTTCTCTGTATTGGTTATTTCTACAGATTGACCAGAGTAAATCTGCAAATAAAATTCAATAAACTACAACATAATATTTTCTTCAAATGCAAGTAAAGCAACTGTCCTGAGAAGACTTTGGCTATCTGCTAAAAAATCTTTGGAAACATTAATATCAAGGAACACATGCAGACATCTCAGGGACAAGCTGTAGACAGGTTTAAAGCAGCATAAAGTTATAAAACAATACCTCTAAGTCTTAACATCTGTTCACTTCATCATTCAAAAATGGAAAGGGCTACGGCACAGATGAGACCATCCACCTAACTGCATAGGTTCGGTCGACGGCCATTAAGAGCTACATAGGAGGTGAAGGTGCTTTGCTATTTGGCTTGGGTGCAAAATTCTAAACTAGCAAAGCACAACACTCTTAGCATACAATGAAGCATGGTGGAGGGAGCATCATGTTTTGGGATACCTTTCTTCAGATAGGAAAGGGAAGCTGGACAACGTAGTAGAGAAGATAAATAGAGCTAAATGGGGGTTCATCTTCCAGCATACAATGACTGTAAGCATAGGTGGAATAGTTTAAATCAAAGCATATTCATGTGTTAGCATGGCCTAGTCAAAGTCCAGACATAAATATAGTTAAAAGAAAAATTGGGGCAAATATTGAAAATGTTTCTTTTACAGATGCTATCCATCCAATCTGGCAAAACTTGAAGGACTTTACAGAGAAGTAAATTTGCAAAATATTCTAGTCTCTAGATTAGGGTTTCAAGCTCCTGTGAGATACCTGTCTGGTCTCTCACAGGTTTTAGACGTATCCGTGGTATATCCTAGGTTAAAAAAAAATTAAATTCAGGTGTTTAGACACGAAGATATTTCTAAAGGTTTCTCGGGGACAAGTGTTTGGTTCCCTTACTCTACATGAGCAAAGCTGGTAGAGGAATACCTCAAAAGCCCTGCAGCTGTAATTGCAGCGAAAGACGGTCTCCACAAACAGACTTCCAGATTTCAAGTTGCTATATTTTTGCTCTTTTTCCCCATTACTACGACTTACAAACATCCCATTGTAATTAGATTTGAGTTTCACTCATGAGTTGTCCCTTTTAAGTTTTGTGTATTTTGTTTGTGCTAAGCCGGCTTTGAGGCAAGTGGCCACTTCAGTCTGCCGGGTCTCTGCTGCTGAGTTGCCCTCGGAAAGGTTTCCCTTTAAGTGATGTTGAGCGGAGCGGAGCAGCACATCAAAGCCCCACCCCTATGTGAGTCTGCCAGATGTTTCGTGGTCATTTTTAAACTCACACCCCGGGCCCATGACATGTAGCCGTGTGTAAGCATGTAGACAGAGGTAGATGGGCCACTTGGAAATTGGAAAAGGAAGCCTATATTTATGAGGTGGTTTGAGGTGCTGTGTTAAGACGGGCTTAGCCTGCCACTCTCCCTCTGACAGGCCTGTTTTCCCCCCTACCCCTGCCTTGAGTGGAGGTGACCAGAGACAGAGTGAGGTGAAAGAGTAAAGGCAGGAGAGCCTGTCTAAGACGGGGGCTCTCGGGCAGGTGATGCAGCAAATCACTCTGCCACAGAATGTAAGGTTCACTAGATCCATCATCGTATTCGTGGAGAAGTAGGGAGCAAATGCATTGTTTGGTGGGGCTGCTTTAAGCTTTCAGAAACTGGTAAGGAAAAGTTAAGAATGATCACCCAACCTTTAATCCGACCACTTACCTCCGGTCTTTTCTGTTGTCTTGGTTCCCTGTTGATGTCATTAAGTGTTGGGAGACCCTCACTCAGACTGAAAGCAAGAGGTCAGACGTGTGGTCTTCACCGTACCTCTACCTTAACAAGCCCCTGGGCTGCACTCAGAGGGAAGCCGCACATCATGCAGGTCTTTCCATGCTTCAGCTGGAGGTAAGATGAGTGATGTCCCAGAGCAGGGTACCCCCTTTTTCCCTCCCCTTCCCCTCGTCTCTCCCTCTCTGCGGCCGGCCCATGTGAGTCACATTACTGGAATTGTGCAGGGATGGAGTTGGGTGTGAGGTGATCTCTCTCTTCACCCTCCTCCCTCCCCCCTCCCCGCTGCCTTCCTCCCCCTCTCATTCTCTTGCAGATATTCGCCACATGTTGTGAAATGACCAGCAAACATCTTTCCTCTCCTTCTCTCCCCTATTTCCCCTCCAACTGCCTGCGACACAGAAATCAATTAACTCCTTTCAAGTCAGATCAAAGACCCAAAGCACCGACCAGGTCTTACTGAGACCTCTGGGACAAGTAAGTCTCCTGGACAGCGATGGCGCTGCAGAGATAAAGGCGGGCCGCTGCCACTGTTCGCCGACGTGTGAAGTTGCCGTAAACAACCAGGATGATGACAAAAGGAAATATTTTGTTGCAATTGTTGCACGATAATCAGTAATGACCTTTACAAATAACTCTCTTGCAAAACGATCTTGCTCCCAGCTGTCCTACAGAATTTGCATCTTGACTTTGGTCATTTGCCTTGTGTAAAGATAACACACCTATAGTGCAGGACCCTTAATGATACATACCTTAAGCCAAGGTAAGTTATTAGAGACCTCTAGATGCCACTTTTTGCCACAGTTTCAAACTGCTTATAGTTCTGGACAAGTTCAAGAAAGCAATAATTTTCTTGTAGCCATTTCTGGACCTGTGAAACCCAACACATATTTGACTTTTTTGAATTAGATGGAGTTTCTTTATGTCTTACCCATTTTGAAAAGTGGCGATTTGGCCTCTGGGTCAGTGTTTGTTATTGGCCAAAAATAAGCTTTTGTTGTATTTGTGAAAAGATAAAAAAAAAGGTAGAGATTTCAGTGGTTTCATGGACCAACTTGAGTCGAGAGAAGCATGAAAAGTCGTACATATCTGCTGAACTGAACAGAAGTATTCTCCAGCGCTCTTCAGATAAGCTAGTCTAATGTTTTTCTCTATTTTGCTCCTTGGTGTGATTAGCTTTAACAATCTCTGCATCTAAAGTAGTAGTTAATGGTGTATTCTTCATTCTGCTTTCAAGTCATGTCTAGGTTTCCTTCCTTGTCAGCAACTGTTTGACATATTTAGCTATTTTTCAAGTATAGTGTATTTTTTTTTTTTTATCTACTTATGGTTCAGTTTTTTAAAGTGCCTTCTCATTTTTTTTTTCCCAATGCATTTGACATTTTTTTGGTGCTAAGGAGAAAAATCAAAGCCCCAGACTGCAGAGCCCATCTAACTAATCTCTCCCTCATCACTGATGTGGCACAGAGTGTGACATCAAACCAGTCGGACATGGGGGAAGTGACTAAAGTTTTTGTCCACAGACAGGTGCACTGACCCTGTCCACCCTGGAAGGTGCCACTCTCATTTTATTGGACATTTATGGCCGGCCAGCATTTTTTAACCACCACCTGGATGCAATAAAGGTCCGGCTCCTGAGCCCCGGCTGCCCAGAGGATTTCCCAGCAGCTCCCACGGGACCTCTGGCTAGTTAAGATGTTTATTAAGCTGAAAGTGGTCCAGTGGGAAAACAAGGCACTTCTGAGAGATTCGGGCCAGCAGTTTTCTTGTTAGACAGTGGGCTCCCCAGAGGATTGGGTTTCTTTTCCTTTCAGACCTCGGAAGGGGAGGACAGGGTCAGTTCACGGGGTGCGGGGTTGACCAAGTGGTAACTAGGCACATGAACCCAGGCAGGCAAACATCTAGATAGCATCAAGGTCAGCCTGCTGTGATTCCCACAGTTGCAAAGCCCGCAGAGATCAGCTAAAAGCTTTCACATTAGCTCTGAAGTGCGGATGGTTTGATGTTGGAATTCCATCAACTAAATACTTTCTGCTTCGCATGGACTTACTGCATGAACATGTAATGTGAAAGTTAAGATATCGTTAGGAAACATATTATATTTATTTTCTGTACCATGTAAAGCTGAATTGTTTTAAGAAACTTGTCCATCTACAAAAGAGAAAGGCTATTTGATAGATCTTGACCTCACTAAGCCGTGCTGGACCTCTACTTTAAAACCCCGGTCTGTAGCCTCCGGCGTTCTGCCCTGTAATAACGGAAGCTAGTCCCAGGTTTGGCTGAGTTTTTCACTCACACTTTGCTTTTAGGCAAAGTTCAACCAGCTTCTTCCGCGCTCCGTCTGACAAACATCGCTTTTGTTCTCCTGTAGCTGTGAACTTTCAAACTGCAGAGGCCGCGGCGAGCACGTTGCGTGCCGCACATGTTTCGAGCGATGGGTTTTTTAGTGTTCTCTGCCTAATGTTCAGGACAGATTAGAAATGCTCGCCTGTGACAGATGCTGTCTCCATCTTCACTACCAGATCCACCCAGCTGCAAGACATCTGGAGGATTTCTACCTTTTCCTCTGAAGTGCGGCCTGTTATTGGCACACTCACAATCATGTATGCGTACGCTTGCGCACAAAACACATCCAAGGCATTTAATTGAGACATGAAAGAGAAAAAAAAAGAAGAAGAAGCAGCAGCAGCACATTTACAGATGTGTGATCTGTTAAAACCCTGCTGGCCTTGGTAGGCAGATTGTCTACATGTTTTTTTGTTTTTTTTTCAGTAGTTTTTAAAATGTTTTTTTCATTGCATTTAATTCTTCATGAATGATGCATGAATCTATCTGTATTTTTGTTCTACTGAAATTAAACCCATTTTTGGAATATCTGTCTCTCCTTAGGCCACAAAGTATGCAAACACATGCAGCTTACTCAGCCGACGGAGAAGTTTTCTTCTCCACGCGTAGGTCCGTGCTTGTTGCTAATGGCATACATCCTACAATAATGCCCCCGGCATGCTGCAGCTTCAACTTTTTTCCCTCAGAAGAAACATTATTTTTGAGGGACAAATCCACTGAACAACATGGCGATTTGATGAAAGAAGCTGCAAATCATACCTGAGCAGAGGTACCTTTGCTAACGACATTAGCCTTGCAACAGGATGACACTATTCAAAGTTTGTGAGAGAGCTGAAAGATTTTTGAGAGTGCCAGGCTTTAGTTCTCTACCTGCACCTCCACCATCATGAGTTATTCCTCACTAAGTTGTGTTTCTTGCCTCTGACTGTGTCAGTTTTATAAAAAAGTAGTAGAGGAGAAAACTGAGACCATAAAATTCTTTGATAACATTTGAAAGAGCAAGTAAAGAAAATATTGCACAAGTATTTCATTATTACTATTAAGAAAGTTAATTGCAAAACACCTTTCTGACATGAAATGTTAAGTTTTTTTATATAAAGAAACGTAACATTTTTTTGTATTAAAAAAATTTTACGTTTGGGAAAATATGATATAAATAATTAATTTGCAATTTGAGCATTACTTATGCTCAAATTTGTACATTTTTTTATTTTTTTTGGAGTGAATTACAATAAGACAAAGAACGATATAGTAATTAAATTTCATAAACATACGTCCTAGGGATTTTCTTCATTTTTGCTCTTTACAATTTTGGCTTTTACAAATATATTATTGGCTTTTGTTGTGTTTATTTGATTGTTGTTAGTTTCTTAGTTGTTGATTATATTTCTTTATTAGCTTTTGGGTTGAATAACACAATTTAAATCTATTCTGATTAAATGAGAAAAAAATATGCTGCTACAAAAAGTAATCTAAACTAACTGCAAAATATTACAATAATTTTATATTTTTTGGGAAATGGAAAATACTTACAATTGGAGCAATTTTTGACTGAACTATTTTATATTGCTCCTGATACTTAAAAAAGTGTTTCAATTGTGTGGTTACATTTATGTAAAAAAAAAAAATAATAAATATATATATATATATATAT
>CAEGAE010056344.1:0-18597 GCA_903067095.1 Girardinus metallicus
GCTACTGCAGTGTACGCAGAGCATTACAAGAACAAAGAGCGGCTCTCAGTGAGGCTCCAGTCCTGTCTTCTTAGTAAAGAGCCGTTCAGAAGAATCGGACTGTTCCTGAATGTCACATCACTATATTGCAGACTTTTGGACACAGTGTTGCCCCATACATGCGACACGTTAGTCAACACCTCCGCACAATAATTCAGCGCAGTGAGTGACTTTTTTTCATCATAAATGCTAATGTGTCTCTGTACAGCTAGCTTTGCTAACATCACGTCAACGGAGCTCACCTTTCTTTGAGCTTCTTTTCTAAGGGACAAAAAAGTTAGACGTAGTTCCACCATCTGTGAAAGCGAAGCGCTGCTGAATTAGCTTCGCCATCGGATTTCTTATGATTTATGCAGCGAAATTCTATTACTGACGATTAGACAGACATCTTGATCCGCTCAGAGGAAACCACTGCGCATGTCTCGGAGCGCCGCGTGCGAGTGAAAGGTGGGGAGGGGAAGTAACAGAAACACTAATTGGTAACTCACGTTATTGCTTGGATTTTATCGGTGCGTTTTGCATCCAGTGAAAACAAACATGTTAACAAATAAACTGTACAGTTTGCTGTAAGTTTAGTAATATTGCCACAGTTACGGTCTTGACTGCTCTTGAAATAAATCCAGAGTCCTCAGCGCCCGAGACCGAGACGAGACCAAGACCATGAAACAATGGATACCTGCATTTTTATATGCATGGACTTCATATAAAAATGAATGTAAGATGATTTTCGAATTTTTATGAGAAAAAGCAAGCGGTCAGTCAAAGAAAATATTAAAATAAAATAATATAACTTAGAAATTACCATTATATTAAATATTCTTGTATTTTTCTTTCCAAGTTGAATTTCCCATGGCTCATTCAAAACATGCAGCTGGTTGTATCCACAGCTCACATAACCAAGAATTAGGAGCTGTATTTTATTAAAGGCAAAATTGTCAAGCTCTGTGTAATTGCTTATAGTTCTGCAGCTAAGGAAAATTACAACTTACACTCAAGCAAGTTAGAATTAATAGCCCTTAAATGGGTGATTACTTACAGGTTTCAAAAGTTACCACCTACCTCTCCCAAGTCATAGCAGCAGAAGCAGCAACAAACACAAAGTACATCACAGAGGTAACTAAATCAATCAGTAAAGTGTCATCTGAGTGTCATCTCTGACCTGGACTCCAAGCATCTTATTATCTGGAAGCTGAAAGTGTGTTGAAGAGTTATGGACAGGATGATTCGGAGCATGTATGCTGCAGGAGCACCTTCTCTGGGATTTCCTCCACCGCCCCTCATTCAGAGAGCCTTGCCGACTTCTGATCGCTTCAGTTGGAGAAATGTTCCCTGATTTCAAAACTTTGGCTGCACATAGTGGCAGCACAGCACGGATTTGTCCTCCAGATCGACATCAAAACTCTGAGACATGTGCTTACTCACATGTGGACGCACAATTCATATCCATGTGGACCAGGTGGAAGTTCTGAGATTGTGAGTTCAGGCCACAGCAGGTGAAATGTTCATAATTTAAGTTTGATCCTTTCATTTCATTGTTTCCAGGTAGTTACTTTTGTTGTCGTCAGTCAAAATGACCAATAACAAAAAGGTCTAGCACAGCCTATGGACCCAATATATCCTGGATGTTCTGTAGTCGTTTGACATAGTATAACAGTGAAGCTGACAGTTTGAACTGCTGGTGAAGCCTGTCTTTGTAGAGTTTGCATATTTTTCCTGTTTTCTTTCTGCTAGGGTTAGGGTGAGAGTTAAATCCTCTATATCTATTTATTGTTGTGACTATATTAATACTAGATTCAAAGTTCAGGAAAGAACAGCTGCTGTTTTCTCGCCTGTTGATCTTCTCTGAGTCTGTTGAGAGCGTCATCTCTTCTGTCATCATCTGTTGAGGTAACAGCATCAGAACCAGGTACTTAAGAAGGCTCAATGATTTGATAAAGAAAGCTGGTTCTGGTTTGGGGACGATTCTGGAACCTCTGGATTTAACGGTGCAAAGAAGAATTCATCGTAAAACCGTGAACATTTTGGACAACCCTGACCATCCTCACCATGAGACCACAGACCGCTACAGGAGGTCGTTCCTGCCAACAGCCATCAGCATCGACAACAACTCTTGGAAGAACCATGGATGATTTGAATTACAATAGCATTTAATTTCCCTTTGGGATTAGGGAAGTATTTTTTAAACTGAAATAATGTAACCCATTGTTGTATCCATTGTCTATACTTGCTTGTTCTTACAAACCCGGTCATGTTTCTTATTTAGCAATTCGGACATTGTTCAAGACTGTTGTAGTCTAGCAAAAACTCAGCATAGAGGAGGTTTTTTATGAACTACTAAATCTACATTCTACGCCTTACATATGATCCTGAGCTCCCACTGAGAGATCAAAGCTTTAACATTACAATTTTGTCATCTGTTGTTAATTTGGCCATAAAAATACATAAAGACAATACAAAAACAAAAGTGTTATAAATGAACAAGAACATTCCCACCTACCTTTCCATCAGACCCGTATCTCTTCACACACATAGTCTCTGTTCAGCTGCCATTCCTGAGACTTTCCTCCCCAGTGTTACCCCATGCTTGCTCTGGGCAAGAAACTGTTAAAAAGTTAGATTAAATGCAACCACATAGTTTTACTTTAAATCCTTTTTACTGTTTTATCTAAATATGATTATTTAGGATTGAATTTGAAATGGATTGAAATAGACTCTCTTCCTATTGGACTGAAAGATCAAATGATGGGAGGAACGTTGATGTTTAGTTTTTTTTTTTTTGCAAACTGTCTCAAAATGATGTTTTGTTGAACTTTAACTGAGTCCTTTTCACTTGAAAACGTCCTTTCATTTTAAAGTAGAAACAAATGTGTGTGATTGGTCAGACACGAGAAATCAAACCTGAACCTGTCTAGATTAGCTTAGTGAAGCGGAATGACGCCCATCCTTCACATGTGGTGAAGGTGTCAGCCACATGGGGGCGGTATTCTCCAATGCTGTCTGCAGGCTCTCTTCCTCGGCTCCCAACTGTCACACAGGAAAAATGTCAGTAAAAGCACGCTCAAAATAATAATAATAAAAAAAAAAAACTAAAGAAAAACAACCAATCTAGCATGTTTCCTAAATCTCCACATTCTTTTTTCGTGTTCAGCCTGAGTCATGGTGACTGTTCTGACAAATCATCAAAAAGAAAGGTCAGTTGAGCGGCTAATTTGAAACAGCGGTGAAGTCCTCCCACGGCGGCGCCTTCCAGGAATTTCTGTCACACTTTGATGCCTCGAGTTTCCAGCGTGGAGCGTCTCTTCTCTCTCGGTTAGACTGGCGGTCTGGACATGGCTGTTGACGATGAGCAACGATGACTTGCCTGTAATACAATCCAAATATTTTGATAATGGGCAGGAGGAAATGGACAGGTGCTGTGTTTGTTTAGGCGACAGAGCAGCGCTCTTCCTGACAGGTGCTCTGCACACCGGGCAGCGAGGGAAACTCCGCTGCACCAACGGATGCGAGCGCCTTTGGAGGACTCTGTTGACATAACATAATCCCACCGCTTTTTTCTTGAGACTGAGGTACCCGACTCTGCCTTGGAGATGATTTACCAATGTAGCAGAAAGCAGGTCATTTTGCATGGGTCAGAACTGATTGCTGTGTTTAGAGAATAAATGTGCGCATGCATGCATGTGTGTATGTGTGTGTGTGTGTGTGTGTGTTACTTCCTTTTAATAACATACCACAACATTTGGTCATCTGAAGTGCCTCCAGGACTCATCCGACTATCCGGTCTTGTGGGAGAGTTTGGTGCTTTCCAGCCACTAATGTGGGATCAGTCACTGGTTCCTGATTAACCAGAGCTGCTCCATGTTCCTCCTCCTACCGGCTTCTACGCACAGCAAAAACACAAAATCTGACCAGGTATTTTTGGTCTAGTTTCTAGTGCAAATATACTGGAAAACTTGAAATAAGTCCAAACTAACTCACAAATAACTTTTGAACAATGTACACGAGTTTATTTTAAGTCAATAATTCTTCAATATTGATGTAAATGTACCTGTTCCATTAGCAGATGGGAAAATATCTGCCAATGGAACAAATACTTTTTCATCAATACTTAAAAATTACTGACTTAAGGTAAACTCCTTTATCTTGCTGAAAAGTTACTTTTAAGTTAGCTTTGTCTTATTTCAAATGTACTAAGATCCTTGAACTAGAAACTAAACCAAAATTACTTGGTAAGATTCTGTGTGTTTTCTTGCAGTGCTCACGACAGATGTTTTTCAGCAGCTGACCGGCCGGCTCCCGGCTTCGACCAGCCGTTGTCCCGGTGCGCGGTGACGCAGGTATTGCACAACATTTTCCCCGGTTATGACTGCCGTGACATCACCGGCTTATCTCCATGTTCACCATCTCCCACTCCCGCCCTTCACCTCCCTTCAGCCACCTGATGTATGACACCAACGATCGCACTGTTTTGTGTAAACACAGCAAATATATCAAAAATGAACACTTGCATACACACACACACCACCACTGCCTCGGGTCCCGACGTAACCAAGGACGTACCTGTCGCACGTGACGTCACAGATGAGTCAGGTGAACGTATGCATGCGTGTGTGAGCGCTTCTCTGCCGGCTGTGGGATGTTTTCATAATCAGCACACCTTGGTCACAAGGTAAACTTTCCACTGTGTCAGAGAAACTGGTCTCCCCTTCACACTCGAGCAGTCTGATAAAGGCAAACTCCTTCCAGATGGCACTGACCACAGGGGCCAATCAGGCCTGGTTCCTTCCTGTCCGCACATCTTTGCAATGCCGTTTCTTTGGATATTTTGCCGTACTTTATCCCATTTCGTTGTGTTCATTTTTCATTTTCAAGTTTATTTGTGTTTCACATTTTAGCAACAAGGCAGTTCAAAGTGCTTTCCGTCATGCAAACACCAAAAGTCATCAATTGTGAGACCAGCGATAAATATTACATTTTGTCAAATGCCATCGTCAAAATCGTCAAAACACATCAAATATGTTGATCAGTGTTGCAACAATGTTTACTACTAATCCAACACAACTTGAAACAGCTGGATTTTTAAACCTGATTTAAAGGAACTCAGAATTTTGGCTGCTTTGCAGTTTTCTGGAAGTTTGTTACAGATTTATGGTGCATAGAAGCTGAATGCTGCCTCTCCGTGTTTGGTTCTGGTTCTGGGGATGCAGAGCAGAACCAAAACCAAAGTAGGTTTTGCATCTGTGTTTTATGGAAAAATGCGCTTGGAAAGAAATATTGATATGTCTCTACAATTAGAGACTGTCCTGTATTTGTCACTTATCTGAGGAATCATGTACATGTACGGTTCTTTACAAAAGAACTACTATAACAGTAAGACTGTCAAGTAGCTACAAACTCCTGGATAGAAATTGCAACTTCGTTGTTCTCTGAGTTCGTCTGTCTTGATAAAAGCAAAACAGAGGAGGGGGAACCGCGGCGTGAAGGGGCATGATGTACACAGAAGCCGGACGGGTGTCCCCCAGGTGGTCTACACCTCAGTATGACTCGTGTGTATGAACACAAACGGTCCGCAACCATGACATGGCTGTGGAAGCCTTTAGAGTCCAATAAAGATTACTATTATACTACCTCAAGTGGATGGAGAGAGGGCATTTCTGGCTACAAGAATATTGCTGATGGACAATGTCTCTCACCCCATGCATTAAGCTGTTGCTAAACTCGAGAGCTCCTTCAGTTGGTTGACAAAACTTACTTTTATTTAATTGATTTCACTGTGAAAGTGTCATAGGATGCTGCACAAACAGACAAGGATGCAAACCAAACTTCATTTTATCTTAAACCTTTAGATGAGGAAAAAAGACAGTAAAGGGCATCAGCCGTCCATCATGACAACCAGCAGTTTTCAGCAAACACTTTATACAAGATAAGTAAAAAGTGTTTTTTACTTTTTTACAAGTTCATATACTTCATATACTAATGATGAATGTGAACTTCATTAGTAAGTAAAATTAGTAAGATGCAATCAAATGTTACATTATGGAGAAAGTACGTGTCTAATCATTAGTAACCATGGAGAAAATGTCCTACCATCCTGTAGCCTACCATGTACAAAAAACTCTGGTTAGCATCTAATCTTTTATGACATAATGGAGTGAATTCAGGCAAAGTCGGTGATCTGATCAAATTGAACGTCAGGAGGGTAAAAGTGTTGGTCGCTTTCTAGCTAGCTATCTATAAGCCCCTGACAAATTAGGGGCCATGACTAAACTGACAGAAACAACTTGACAAAACAACCACGGTTCTCCCATCCCTCACTTCCGACATCCATCATGGCGTCTCAACATGATTCACTGACATACTTGCAAAGTGTCTATAACCATCACTGCTCGGACGAGCTCAGTAAGTCTTTCTGTCCCTGCTAGTATTGGCACAGTGCTTTTATTTCTTTCAGATACTCGGCCATGTTTTTATGAACAACTACTTTAAAATGATCCTACTCGGTCGCACATTTCCTTTTAAACATAATGTCCTACTTTGTCTGCACATTGTTATTTCTTCCATCCTATGTCCTAACATCACCAGAGGATGTCTTGCAGTGGGGAAGTTGTGGGTTTGATTCTTCCTCCTGCCATGTGTTGATGTTCCTCTGGGCAAGGCACTTACTGTAACCTCAAGCTGCTTCTCTGCGTCACCTCTACCCAGTTCCTTCAGTTGAAATGCATTTATCTGTTCTGCAGCTGCTTCTAGGAAGTCAGAATTCCTACATTTCTTCCACTTTTGTTCTTCCCAGATAACGGCACCCTGAAAACATTAGTCAGTGAAACTCAAACAGCGTCTGCTTTAAGAGACTTGTCACGACTTAACCAAGCGACTAAGAATGGGATCCAACAGGAAAACGCAGAGCCGCTTTGTAATCCGATCAGCCGGCTGCTAATATTTCTCCTTACTTTGGTGGCTAATTGTTTTAGCAGTAGGTGACCTGCAGTTCACCTGGCCGGCAGACGTTAATGGGCCTGCTGTTAGCCTGGTTGACGCGCACAGAGACCCGTCTGTTCCACTTCTGTAAATGATCATAAGGCCGAGCCGCAGCGTCTAAATATAGATGGGACAAATTAAATTCAAATGACTCAGACGCCTAATGACTGAGACGAGCCAGTTCCCTTGCTTCCACAGCTCGGCAAGCGCGACCCGGCCTGTCCCGACCAGACCAGACCCGGCCCGGGCCGGGCGACGACCTGCAGTCACTTATTCCACTCTGCTGCTGAGGAAGTAGGCTGGGTGGAGGAAGGGAGGGGAGGAGAGAGGCTAAATCAGTTGGTGGGCAGGAAGCTCTGTCATATCCAGGAGGAAGTGTGAGTCAGTGCTCGAACATTTTTGAAAGCTGATTCAGCTCGGCACAGGAAGAGGGAAACGCTTACTGCTGAGCTTTGACACCGGGGGCGAAACAAACTCATCTGGGGTGGTGTAACCTTAAAAAGGGTCCCCCACGTAAAATAAAAGAACGAAAAAAAAAAAACGTTAAAAAGGAACAGAAAAACCAGAGTGATCAGATGTTGAAGGAGGAAAATCCAGTGACTTGAAGGGGGATTAAAAGAGAGGAGATCGGTCACTCTAAGGCAGAAGAGATACAAGAGGGAAGAAGAACGCCTCTAAGTACGAACAGAAAATGGGCAACGAACCGACGGAGAGGATGGGCCAAAGGCTAACACTACGGGTTGTCACTTTTTTCTTTCTTTTTTTGTCTTTTGGTCCTCTGAAATCTCCCCATCCCTCTCCTGCTCCCATCGCTTCTCAGATTTCACAGTTCCAGGCACGGTGGCTTAACCCCTTCTGTTCTGATGAAACGCCCCTCGGCTTCAGTTTGTCCTGAAACGACGACCAGCCAGAAAAGACGGAGCAGGAAGTGACGGCAGCCAGGCGGCCCCCGCCGGAGACGGGGCCGCTGGACTGTCGTCATCCTACATCAGCCTGCTCTGCTAGAACACCAGACTGGGCGTACTGGGCGACACACGGGGCTGTGAAGACCTTTTGGAGATCTCACCTGCTTTTGCCTTTATGTCACCATGAAATGTTCGCTATTATTATTGGGGCTGTCAAAGGATACGATTATCCTGAAAAGTTTAACATGTTAATATTACATAACGCAGATTAATCGCGTTACATATTTTGACCGAAAAGCCTCTCTCTGGTGGAGGGTTACGAAGTTCACAGCAGTGCGTTACACTGTCTTGTACTGCGGTCAGCAATGCCAGGTCGCAAATGCGAGTGAAAGATGAGCGAGGAAAGTCAGACTGCTACGTTTAGAGAAAAAATAAAAATTTGCTTTAAAAACACAGTGGTTAGAGCGGGTTCAAGATCCCAATGCAGCCGTCGTGAGTTCGAATCCTGCCCTCAGTTTCTCTGGCACATGTCCTTTTGCCTCCTTCCTGTTAGATTGCTGTCCAATGAAGGCCAACAGTGCCAAGAAAAATCTTCCCAAAAAACCCCCAGCAAAGTATTATAGTAGTGTAGAATGTCTACTTATTGCAACAATGAATTATCCTAAAACGCTTTGTGGAAGAGCATGAGTTTTTTTTTTTTTTTTTTTTTCGAAATTGGCGTGTTTCCTTTAAGCAAGTTTATTTTTGTAATTTTAATTTGCACAATTTTATGCTTTATGAATACAACAGCTACCAACTGAACGGCTTGGTTCACTTCGTTTGCTGCCGTTGCTAAAACTACAGGCAGACTACAATTATGGAACAGCACGAAAAATCATCATCATCGTTCAAGCCGTCTGTTCACTGATTGGCCCGGTTGAAATTCTACCGGAGAGAATCCACTTCAATGGAAGAAATCCCAGACGGAGATGAGAATCAAGTGGAACTGTGTAGAAAGGCGACGGCTGGGCTACTTCTATCAAAACCACAGTTAGAAAACACAGAACAGTGAAAACCGTTCTCATCCAGGAGGTCAGAGAAGTTAAGGCCAGAGGTCACAATTCAACAAGAAGAGAAAAAGATAAAAAAAAAATCACCTGTGTTTTGCATCTGAACAAGTTAAACTCTGAATGATTATGTTTGTCCATTCATACACGGAGAGGTTTGTACTTTAAAATACTGACATTACAATTAAAAAAACCCAAAAACTCCCTTTTGTATCTGATCTTTGAGATAAATTTGTATGATCTGAAATATTTGTTGCTGTAATGGAGCAAATGCTTTTTGTATTTTTTTTATCCAGCGCTGTACATTCCAGATCCAGACCTGGTGACATCATGGTCGTTTACAAGATGTCCCCCCCACACCCTCTCACCCCCAGCCCCCAGGTCTGTCCATCCGTGGACGGTCCGTCCCAGCCCAGACTTCCACGGTCACCGGCTCCGTCCTCGTGATATAAAACGCCGGCTTATCACCCACTTTCCATTCAGCCTCTTCCAGCTTATGTAACATCGACCCGGGGAAGAGGCGCTACACACTGTTTGGACGAGGAATGCATCGGCGTTTGCTCCCAAAGACATGCGGGAAAAAAGTGTGACGACACGAGTGGAATGAGTTTCCACGTGACTTTGACCTCACCAAACATATAGGAGTGGAAAAAGTGTTCTCAGCTGATTAGCGCAACACACAAGATCAACTTGTTCCCCTCACACTGCTTCTGAAAACACACACACATCACTCTCACACTGTGTCTGCCCTGTCTTACAAGAAACCGTGTTGTATTGTGAGGGTTGTTGCTAGGAGACAAATTCCAAACCTCTTGAAACAGAGGGACTTGCTCCTCATTTCCAAGCCGGCGTGTCGGTGGAGAAAAGAGAGCGAAGCAGAGGGGAGCAGAGGGACGGGGTAAAGGGGGATCACAGAGACCAGGGAGGGGAGCTCTCCCACGCACAAAACCTTTGACTCTCAGCGGGAACAAGTCCACAGCTTCATCGGCTGTGAGTCTGAAGAAGCAGCAGAGGGGCTGAATGTACTCAGACGCAGCATCAAAGTACTGAAAAAAAACAAAAAAAGAGGTGTTTGGTTCTGCTCCTCACAGCCGTTTCTGTCGCCTTCCTACGCAATTCCGTTTAATTCTCATCTCCCATCAGTTCTCCGTCTGGGATTTCTCCCATTGAACTTGATTTTGCCAGCTGAATTTGAAGTTGGTTGAGTTTATTCTGGCCGACTGGCAAACAGAACAAAGTTGTGAACGATTTCTCCTCTGTTTTAAGTAATGACGGCCGAGGAAGTGAAGGAGGCAACTCTTCCGAATATCGAGCAGAAAATTTGTTTAACAGAAACACTGCAATTTTGAACTTTAGTTTTGTCAACATTAGAGGAATATCGACAAAGTTTTGCACACATTTCTAATGGAAACAAATGTGTTGAGGACGACCAGGAGTAAGACGACTAATAATCAGAGTGGGATGATAGAAACTCTCCCCTGGTGCTTCCAATAGGCATACTGCAGCAGCAAAAATGAACATATTAACTAAATAAAAAGTAATTGATAATAGCTCTTCAGAATGAACCATGGTGACCCTCCTCCATCAGACATTAAAATCCACTGTTAGATGTAAATCCTCGCAGTGTTAGGTGCTTACAAAGCCATGACCAGGGTAAATAAATGCCTCGTCATTCTTCATCAGTCACGCTTCCACATTCGCTCAGAACGAGCAGAGCTGAGAGACACTTTCAACCTCCTGTCATGTGCTTTTCTTTCCCCATCGGGCCGTCTCTTCTGCTGCTGCATGTCTCCTTGTCTTAGTGTGGAACTGTCAC
Source organism: Girardinus metallicus (assembly GCA_903067095.1). NCBI lineage: Eukaryota > Metazoa > Chordata > Actinopteri > Cyprinodontiformes > Poeciliidae > Girardinus > Girardinus metallicus. The sequence goes on from CAEGAE010056344.1 coordinate 10,779, forward strand.
AGTGCCTTAAACCAACACCCCACAGTGTGTTTCCCTGCCACTGCCCCTCCGGTCCACAATGTTGTGACGGCCCGAGGTCATCTGTCTGCCTGACATCGTATGGAAGAAGAATCCTTCATCAGAGAATTTGAAATACTATATCTTAAAGTTAGGGGTTGATGTAAGAGGCCGTTGAAAGGCTGCAGTAGCTTCACCTCTGACTCCTACCCAGGGGTCACCTGCTGTGGCTCTACGTCTGCCCGGGTGTCACCTGCATGGTTGAAGTCGGAAAAAAAGAAGCCCTATTTTTAGGCTGGTATCAGTGGACCAAGGCTGCCGCAGCCATCAACACTCATGACTGATTTCTTCCATTCCGGTTAAAGTTGCAGTGCTTGTAGAGTAAACTCCTGTTACACAATGATAATTACAGCAGAGCCTTCTCGTTCCATGGTGGCGCATTGACTTCAATGCGCCACCACGGCTCTTAGCAGGTGCGGATGATTTTGGGTGGAAATGGAGCTCATGAAAACGACTAAGGGACAGCTGCTTAATTAGTCTGACATCAGCACAAGTTTACACCTAACCACAGTAAACCTCATTCCACTTAGTCGTGTGGTGATCACCTGAAGACACCAGTGATGTGAAAGGCTGGTGTGGAACATATAACATCTATTACAAATGTGTACAGAACTTTATATGTTAATATTCCACTATTGTCGTAAAAACCCCGATTTGTAATGGTGGTGTTTCTATTAAACACGAAACACAATTAAAGTCACACGTGAATAAGTTTGGTCACTAAAAAAAAATATGCAGCGCCATTAACCTCCTACCACTTCCTGTCATCGTCTCCATGGTTTGCGCCAGTAGCAACATTCAGTTGTTGACGGATGTTGTCACTTTTTAGTGTGATGTGGAAAAAGTGCTTCCATTGAGTTTTTTTTTTTTTTTTTTTTCAAAATTGGCATATTTCCATTATTTTCGAAATGTCAAATTGTGCCGTTGGTTCTTGCCAATCTAAATGTTGCTACTTGGGTAGAGAAAATGGATGACGGTAGAAATTCCAGCGATACCTTGAATTGATTGTCATGTTTTGTGGTGGCGATGGGCTAAAGTGGTAACGGGACATCAGCAGACACATTTGAGAAGAGTTCACATTTTAATAAACTGAAATCTTAATAGTCATCTCCAGGGGAAGACTGGTCAAAACCAGCCCTTCTTTCTACGCTACACTTCGTACAGAGGTTCTGGACTCTCAGCTATTGAGAAACGATTGCTTCCTGGACATTGAAATTTTAAATTTTACCCAATCGCTGACTTGACCTTGACATGTGTAGTGTCCCAGTTTGATGCAATGAAGCTTACTGGAAAAGCTTACTGTGCTTCTCAAAGACAGAAGTGCCAAACCAAACAAGGTGACTGTTAATGTTAATTCAATATTTGGAAGCATGGCCATCATGGGCTGGACCAACGGCTTTGTTCACTTCCTCCACTGCCATCGCTAAAACTAGCTGCAGTTCTAAAACGGCACAAAAAATCCACGTCATTGTTCATAACTTCTTCTGTTCACTGATTTACTGAAGAAATTCAACAGGAGGAATCCAAGTCAATGACAGAATTTGAATCAAGTGGACTAATGCAGGAAGGCAATGGACAGGCTAAGGGAACACAGCAACCAGGGACAAAGATAAACTGAGGACTGAGGACAGACAACTAGACAACAATCAAACACAAAGTTAAATACCAAAGGGACAAACTGAAAACACTGTCAACAAGAACACAAACAGGTGTTCTCATAGGTGTAAGTCCATCGTTTTGCACACTGATCTCCTCTCCTGTGGACAGAGGGTAACGTCACCAGATCTCTGTCCAGTAAATCTCCGTCCAGTAGATCTCCATCCAGTAGATCTCCATCCAGTAGATCTCCATCCAGTAGATCTCCTTTGGGATGTGGTGGAACCGGAGGTTCTGAATGAGGAACTGTGTGATCGTCTGACGTCAAAAGGGACCAAAATCTCATTTCCAACATCTTGTCTGACATCTGCCATGAAAACTGAAAGCACTTCATGAAGGTAGTGCGGGGGTCTAGCCTGGCACTAGTGAGTTGTGCCTAGTGATGTGTCCGGTGAGTGGACGTGTCCACAGCGATCCGGGTCGGGTCGGACAGCAGATGGGTCTCACACACAGTCCTTCCTGTGCCTGAGTCACCGGGTCTGGTATGTGATAATGAAGCAGTGAGCATGCTGCTATTTGCTTTACTCACCACTACTTTGAATTTCTGGCGGTCCAACAAACGTGAGCGCTGGCAGAGCATCTGAAGCCAACATTGCACTCCAGTAATTACCTCCCCCTCTGGTTTTAATCGCGGTGTTGTGTTACAGGTGATCTTTTAGTCATCGGTTCTGACCCAGGTTTTTTTTTTTTTTTTTTTTTTTACGTAGCTCCTCTCGTGATTCAGCGTGTGTCATGAAGGATCAAAGGCGTTGACGCTCAGCCCAGCAGCGCTCCACTGTGTGTACGGACGCCGTTTATTTATTTAGACGCAGATGTGGACAACCACGTTTACGTCCATGGTAGCCCTTGACTTTTCCAGGTCCGTCATGGAGTAATTACACTTTTCTTTATTTAATGTTAACTTTGAGCTCTACAATAGTATACAAATGATATCCTGCCCCTACACACACTAGAAACTCAGTAGGAACCAAAGACAATGAATAACATTTTGTTCAACAGGCAGATTTTTTTAGTATTTGTGTCATTTCTAAAGGATAAGAACTAAAGCTCCTTTGTACGATTGAGAAGCTATGAAACGGCCAAAGGCAACATTCTTTTGAAATGGCTTTTAAAAGGCGAAAGCAGCTTAAACTCTTTTTAATGTTTATAATGTGTTGTCAAGGTGACGGTCTGTTTCCTGTGCCGCGTGGTTCCAGCTTTAAGAGCAAATCTCCAGATAGAAACATTGATATGAACAGCAGCGCTGGAAAAAAAGCAGTTTGGTGGAATCTCAGCTGACTTGATAGAAATACAAACCGCTATTTAATACCTGAGATTCATTCTTTGACTTTATAGTTTTTGATTTATCAAGGATTTAAAAAAAAAAAATTCTTTTACGATTCATATAAACCCAGTTAAACATGGCGGTGATGGTAAGGAGGTCTTCTGCCTGGAAGGGCTTTGAGCACCAAAGATAAATCGTCAAAATATGCAGCAGCAAAAAAAAAAAAAAAAAAAATACAAATGCTGCAATAAAATCGTAAAACATTCAAAAAGCTGCTCAACAATTATAAGAAGGGTTTTGAGTGCTGTCAGGTATGTCACATTTTAAAGACAATAGCAAGAAATTATAGCATTTATGAGCGGTGAACACATTTTAAAATCAATTATAAGAAAGAAACACCAAGCGGGAATGTGGACCAGTGAAGTTCGGCAGACTATTGTAATGCTTGTCATCGCTTGTTTCAGCCGCTCCACCCACACTCTGATGGGTTGCAGTTGATCTGTCAGTTTCCCAGATGTTCACTATTCAGAAACTCTCAACTTTTTTGATTGGAATTAGGGGTAGATTTTCTGTTTTGCTGTTTTCTTTATAATGATCAGACAGTTTCTGTAAAGGAAAGGCACCTCTGCCCATTGACATGAAACTTTTCTCTACATTTCACTGACAATCTGCTGCATGGAAATGTGTGAGTCAACTGGCCCACATGAGGGACGAAGACAACGTAGAGATTAAGGTTCAGTGTAAAGGTTTGGAAACATTTCTCCTGATAATTTATCAAACATATTTAGCTTTTAAGGAGAATAAACAAGTTAGTAATGATAATAAAATGATATAATCCTGTAAAAAGATAAAAGTTGGGTGAAATATTGAGGAAGAATGCAACTGTAGAAATGATCTTTATGTTTAGGGGCTTTTCATATGATGGCGTATGAGGTCCATATGGGAGAAAAAAGTAATACAATTAGGAGAATAAAGTCATAAAAGTACTAGAATAAAGCCGTAGTTTTACGAGAACAAAGTCGGATGAGAATAAAGTTGAAATACTAGACTAAAGTTTAAATGATATGAAAATAAAGTCAGTATTTTGAGAATAAAGTAATATTACCAGAATAAAGTCGTAATATTACGACTTATTATTATTATTCTCATAATTTCATTCTTTATTTTCTTAGCGTGGCCCTGACACTCTGCCGTGTTTCCATATAGTTGTTTGAACAAACTGCACTAAACTGTTTCAGTCCTTTAACAAAGCAACACAGTTCACATCTTGTGTTCCTTACTTTTGATAATCTCAGATATTTAACGGCGATCCACCGCTTGTTACTGGAGCTTAAGAAGCCCGTTTAGGTCCACAGACAGTTGGTTCTGTTTATTGGTGGAGATAAAACGTGGAACTCTGGAAAAAAGCCCGACAAACTATTGTTGGACTGTCAGAAAAGCCGTGGTGCTGATAGAACATCTCACGGTTTTATCTCATGAACGCAGAAACTGACACTCTGTGTGTGTTCAGTCCCTGTGACCTGAGTGAACGGCACCAATCCCCACCAGGCCCCGCTGTTTTTTTTTTTCTTTTTCTCTCTGCTAGTGAAGGCTTGCCTGATGGGGAAAGTCCTGCTAGTAGAGGTCATTATGTGACACTCCAATGAGTTATTACAGCCATGACGCAAACAGGACAGGGACTGCGTGTGTATATGCGTGTGTGTGTGTGTTTGTGTTTTCACTCATGGGTGAGGCAACGGAGATGACATCACTGATGCCACCTTCAAATGACTGCACCTTCACCTCGTGCCCCTCCCTCCTTGGGAGTGTTTTCTGTGCGATTAGAGGAAGACAGATGGCCTCATCTGCCTTTCATTTGGCCGTTTTTCACCGTTTCCTGCCACCATCACTCTTTCTCCGAGCGCTGTGCTGTACTGTGCTGTTTTTTTTTTTCGCGTTCTGACTGTGCACACACGTCATAAACGGCTTATCAAAGCAACAGTAAACCGCCCACGCAGGCCCTCCCATTACAGCCCATTTGCAGCCATTTGCATTGTTGGGATTCTCGCCGAGCGATGGATCGACGTGCGCTACTGTCGCAAAAACACGGTCGGGCGAAGATGAACCCGAGCGGCTCGGGTACCGGGGACGTGGACAGGACCTGAATTTACGATCAAAACGAGCCTCAATAGATGCACATCCATTATAATTCCACCGATTCTTCTTCCTGTACAGCCGTATTTATGAGGTCATCTGTAGCAACCCGTGCGTTTGTTTCATCAAGCTGCAGCAGATAGAAAGGATTCACTGGTGCTTTTTTACTTTATAATAGGCAGGGTGCTTTCAATACGCCATTGAAACTACGCTAAGTCCTTTGCTTACTCAGAAAGCTTTTCATGCAAGCCTTTTTACACTCGAGTAAACACATGAAAGCAGCACCGCTCACGTCATGTGCCATTTGTTCAGGGTGTTTTGTTTTTTTGTTGTTTTTAGCCATTCAAAGCCTCAGACATGAAGGATTGCTTCACCTTTTCCATCTTAATACAATACACACAAATCTGTGTGTACACCGTCAGACTGAAGGCTGTTTATTCACATCAAAACTTGATCAGAATGATCAGGTTTGGAGAGCTTTATATGTTTTATTCCCACATTTGAGCTCAGAAATAATCAGGTAAATATACATGTAGTTGACAGTCTATTCAGTGTAACGATGTAACATTATGGTCCTTTAGCCATGAAAGACACATGTTGTTATCCACATCTGGTGGAAAACTGATGAAGATGTTTAAAATCACTTAAAATATAAGCAGTTGATATTGCAGTGACTTAGTGTCCCAGTTAAGATCTTTGAAAGATTCACTTTTAATTGTATATTTATTCAGTGACAAAAAAATAAAAAATAAAAAATACAACATAAGTTGTATTCTCATAAGTTGTTTTCTCAAGATAAGTTAATCTTGAGAAAACTGAAATTATTGGTATCTGTGTTAAAGCTTAGTCCATATTTCAATGCATGCAGTTTTTCCTGGAGATTAACTCATCTAAAAATATTGTCAGAAAATGTATTTATGTCGAGAAAACTTTTGGGAAAAAGAATAGGCAAACAAATGTGAAATTACATGGACATCTTGAGAGAAAAACAAATCGTAAAATTAACTTGTTATACCTCAAGAAAAAAAATCAAGAGATTAACTCATAGCAGTGAAACCATCAGGACATTAACTCGTTATCTGGAGAACAAAAAATAGAAAAATGTACATGCGGAAAACAGAAAATTAACTAATCTCAAGAAAACAATCGTGACATTAACTTATCTCGAGAAAAAAATTGGTGCGAATTGAGAAAACTATTGGGAAATTATCTAATTATCTCAAGAATTCCATATATAAAAACAAAAATTCGTTACAAAAATGTTGTCTGTTGCATGTCTGGGGAAAAAAAATGCATTTATGCAACAGAGCAATAAAAGCACTCGTAGTTTAAAATGGGAATAGAATTGGAAACAATGTAGTGCGCATGTCAGGCCTGTAGGAGGCAGTCACACCCCAGATGCGTTTATATATGTTCCATAAACATACATCGGAGGTTTGCGATGGGCTGGTGCCTGCCTCCAGTGGTCTTAGACGCAATCTTAGACTAACGTCCAACACGTACCCTGTTGACATTTAGGACATTTCAAAATGTATTGAGGAAAAACTAAAAGTTCAAGTGTTTTCAACTGGATGCTCTCAATCGATGTAATTTGCTTAAAATAGCAACTCTTTGGGTTTAGCTACTTCGACATTTTTTCTTGAAAATGTCAGCAGTAGAGCTGTGGCTAGAGATATGATTCCAATCACGTCACATTAATCTGTCACAAATGTGTCACCTTTCGTTTAAAGTCAGACAAAACAACAGGCATGTAAAGCTTTTTAGATTTAGGCATGAGGGACTTAAGTTCTGACTTGTAGTCAGAAATCCTTCTGCATGTAGGATCTTCTTTTTCTTGGCAAGTTAACATTTCTTTCCAGGATGCTAGCACAGACACAGAACACAACCTGCACAATGGAAATACTTATTCCCAAAGGTTAGGTCCAGACACTCGATAGTTGAGGATCGTTTGGTCGTCAGATCTGGAACGTTCTTTCATTCATGATGTATATCTCTTGACCACAGGTGAGGTCAGCTTTTCTTATTGGCTCTGCTCTTTCATTGACCCCACTGATTGTTTCACCACTTGTCTGGAAACCAAGCATCAATCCATCTGTCCAGCATTCGCTCTATCTTACCATCACCCATCACCCCTGATCCAGAAGGAGCAGTCCACCATTTTCTGGTTAAGAACCATAGCCTCAGACTCAGAGAGAGTCACTCTTAACCAGACTCATTCTCAGCGGCATACAGCTGCAGTGGATGATCAAGATCATAGTCTGAAGATGCTGACAGTACCAGAACATGCAAAAATCAAAGTTGAGACTCTCAGGTTTTCAGAGTACACTGTGTTCCAAATTATTATGCAAGTGATATTTTCTCAGATTTTCCTAAATGGTCAATGCAAATGATGGTCAGTATAATTTTCAAGTCATGAACTATTACAGTATAAATCAAATTTTACTGAACAGTATTTTTAAAATAAAATCCTCAAAATGCTCTGTTCCAAATTATTATGCACAGCAGATTTTCTAAACATTTTATGGATTATAAAGAACTGCAAACAGTCATTGTTTGAATGTGCAGCATTAAGTGGTCACATGTACTAAAATCAAAAGCTACTTCAATGTAAAACATCTTAACAGACAGAGTCACATGTTAACATTGGACCTTCTTTGATATCACTGCACAATTCCTGCATCCATTGAACTTGTGAGTTTGTGGAAAGTT
>CAEGAE010056355.1:0-17137 GCA_903067095.1 Girardinus metallicus
AGAACATGCAAACTCCGTGCAGAAAGACCCCGGGCCGGGAATCGAACCCAGAACCTTCTTGCTGCAAGGCAACAGCTCTACCAACTGCGCCACTGTGCAGCCCGTGTTTGTTTTGTTGCAATGCAAATAAAGATTTTTTTCATTGATTGTTAAGGGTATAAATTATTTTCAGCATGCAGTTTGTAAATGTAAATTAAAGCTGATCAGCCAGTTTTTCCCAAACTGATTCTTCCCTTTCCTACAAAATTTTAGAAAGTGCTTAAAATGGAGGATATTAGACTCCTTGTTGGATATTTTTTCCTAACTTTAGATCAGTCAGGAAGCATCTGTGTTTTTTAGGTCAAAGAATAGGCTCATTCTGTGCTATCTGACATGAAATTTTTCCAGGACTAACAAGCATTCAATAAAAGATGAATGCTTTTTATATTTTCTTTCTTTCTTTCTTTTTTGTTTAAAAACAAAACAAAAAATGTTTTTTAAACATGTAAATAAATTAAAATGACAACTACTCAAGATTTCTGGGCCTTACAAGTTTTGGTAACACTTTATTTGATGGGGTGTGCGTAAGACTGACATGACAGGTGTTATGTCATGTTAATGATCGTGTCATGTCAGTCTTATGCACACACCGTGAATTAAAGTGTTACCAAAGTTTTCAATTAGTTATTTTGTTCTTTGTCACTCGCTGCCTTCTTGCATTTTCTATGTGTCTTGGTTTGCCAGTTTGCTGTCAATCTTCAATTCCCCTCATGATCCATCAATGTTTGTAAATCGTTAAATTAAATCATAGCTTTCACAAGCATTGGAGATTCCAGGGAGGAGAGTTTTTCTGTCCCCACCATCGGCAAAGCGTCGAGTGTGAATCGTAGGACAGATCTGGCCTTCCTGACGAGCTTATCTGGTTTCCATTCAGCTGTCGCTCCTAAAAACTATATCGATGATGGCTGATGCCACAGAAGGGACAAAAAACTCTCAGCGACAACCTCAGAAGACTCTTTAGGAAAAGATCATCACTTCTGAGACTCCAGTCAGGTTTATTGTTCAGGCAGACGCCAGAGTTTCTGAATCTCTCCCCACAATGAACTTAAGAAACCTCTCTTGCAGAGAAGCCACAACTTGTTCACTCTTTTTCTGATTGTGCCGTCATGATCTTTAACTTTTACTCAACAAAGACCTCCAGGATATACTGTGGAGATCTCAGATGCGTTTATGTCTCTGAGAATTGCCCAGTCTGACCTACATTCAAACTACATGGTGTGCGGCATTAGGACAACTAACAACTCTGTTAAATGTTTCACCGTTAAGAATTTTCTCAATATGGATTGACAAACCACAAAATGGTTTTACATTCCTTAAGGAGAACATGAGCTAAATTAAACCTTTTAACCCTTACATACATTCTTTTCTGGACTGACTATTAGTGCAAATAAATTAAATTTATTCTCTTCCGGTGCTGTGTAGATATCTTTATATTCTTTTTGTGTTATATTTTTCTCTACTGTCTATAACGTTTTCTTGTCTATGACATCATCAGATTTGCTGTGGAACGGGTAAACAAGGTCATGACTTTCAGCTAATCAGTTTTGTAAATCCACCGTTTTTTTTCCTCGCAGGGATTTTGTATGTTTAGTTATGCAAGTAAACAACTAGCATGTATTAACACACACGCCCACACACACGATTCCTCACATTGTCCCCCAGCAGAGCCTCTTTGAAGTGTCTGATTAAAATTTTATTTTTCTCAGGAATGTACCCACATCAGTGGAAAGAGTCTGTTTGAGGAGCATTTAAAGACGAGTGCTTCAGCATCCGCTGTCAGTATCAAGAGAGATTTTCCAAATGGTTTGTCATCGGTGTGGATTCTTATGTGGTTGGCTTTGAGAGGTCAATTCCTTCTCTATATGGAGACGAGGTACACAGCAAAGCAGCGAGCTCCAAATAATGCTAAAATGACAGTAAAGCTTATTTTAGAGAGGAGATGAAGTTCTGGCCATTAGTTTGATAGCAGCATTGAGCCTTCTGCTTCCAAGAACCAAGCTGACAAACGCGACATTAGTTGATAGTCAAATGCAAGTAGCAGAACCTGCCCGAAATACCTGGCTTGAATGTAGGACTGAGCCAAATCATATCATTCACAATAATGCTGGTAGAAAACACTTGCCCAGGAAAATAAATGTTATCATGATATGCTAATTTCATGGCGTAAACATGTCAACCCACCACCAGTTGTAAAGGTAAAGGCAAACGTGACTGAAGAGGCGCATTTAAATAAATCAGTATAAGCGAGAGCTGAAGGTGCTTATTGCTTCATGTCCCAAAACAAATATTTCTTCAGGAAAAATATGAAACAAACTTCACTTATTGTTGGAAAAGTGATGAGCTTCCCCACCCTGCGGTGAAAGGGTGGGGAAGCTAAAAACCAAAACACTGAGTCATTACGTCACAAGAAATGTCCATGACAGATGGAAGAAATGAAAATGAACAAAGTCCCATATTGTCAGGAAGTGTGCTCAAGCTTTACTGTTTGCAGGATTTTTTGTGACATATTTTGGTGTTGAGTATTTTTAAAAGCAAGATTTTCAATAAGAAGTTTAGTTTTACACATGCTTGCATTTTATAGAAAAAAAAAACATTAGGGGAGTCACTTTTTTAACATCTTATAAAACTACTGTTCTGTTGAACCACAACAGTTTGTTGTATGTGTGTATTTAAGTATTTTTATTAAGTAACTGATTTCAGACTGTTGTTTGTTAGTCAAATTAGTTTACGTTTCTATTTATTTAGTATTTTATTTGATACAGACGTAATATATATATATACAAATATGTGAATATATTTTAATGTTGTGACTTTATAAAGAAAAGTAAAAAAAACACATAAAAGAAAATCTCAGCAGAAAATATGGAATATTGTTTGTGGTATTGTAATTGAGGTATTTATTATGATATAATTTTTAGGCAATATCACCCCTACTTGAATATCATAAAAGTAGTGAGGATCTTATTGGTTTACCACACAGCTTGGCCATTTTGGCTTTATTTAGCAATGACATAGTTGAAAGTAGTTTTAGGTTAGATGTAAATGATATGATAGAAACTCTTCCCTCTTTTTTTTTCTTATAAAAAGAAAAACTCCCAGATTTTCTGTGTTCTTTGGCCAAATATGGGTAAGTAAATATTAGCTTTCATGAGTCAACTTACAGTTTTATTTATTAGTATAATATAGTCATTTCTAACACCCAGTGGCGCAAACAGTGGGTATGCACTCTATGCAATGCATAGGGGCGCTGCTATAGAGGGGGCGCCAAAACGATGTAGGAAAATTTTTTCTAGTAGGCATTTTCTGCATTTAACAGCTTTTTGAGCATGCATGAAATGATCGGTAATAGAGGAACAGCAGTGGTTAGGTGCCGCCTCTCCCCTTACACACATACATATACAGGTAGTTTGGGCACACAGCCCTTCGAGAACGCGCTGAGGTGCGTTTTTTTCCCCCTCTTTTAAATTTTTATGGTAATAATGCACTCGATAATATGGAGCTAAAGATGGAGCAAAAGAAAAAAAAACTCCGGGGCGCAAAACAGAATTAGGAAGAGGGAGAGAGATAAAGATGTTGGAGGGATAAAGAAAAGCTTTTCAAAGTGCTTGAAAGACAGTAGGTTAGTAATGTTAGTGTATCAACAGGAGAGTTGTAAATATTTAGGTTAGCTTAAATTAGCCTAAAATGACAGGAGGCTGTTGTTGTCTTGTTAGGGCTGCCACCCACCCCATAAACCACAGAATCGTCTCGTATTTGACTGTTAATTGTTTTGTACCGTATTGAACCGATACCGGGCGAAATTTGTTTAATAAGTTTTCAAGTGTACGTGAAATAAGTTTAATTCTATTAAGGGGGAACTGAACTAGAGGTTTCTGATAAGACTCCTTGTCAGCTCTCATTTTCTGCCATTCATGTTTGGGTGTGGTTTTTTTCAACAAAAGTCCAACTGACCTTACTAAGTCAATCAAAATGAAGGTCCTGACATATCTCAAGCAAAAATATAATGACAAGCATCCAGGAACGTTGAGTTCATCCTGAACCCAGTACATCCTCTCAGATAACATTTGTGCCTTTAAAAGCTGATTCTAGACCAAAGTGATGGAATCAATATATAGCCAGTTTAGTAATAATTATCTGATATCACAACATACTTTATGTTTATTTATTTGCAGTCTAAATACTAATTGGTGGGGGTTTGTTTCTCATCTATCATTAGGCGAAGAGGTCTCATATGGAAACCACTCCGAGGCCTCAAAGTGCACAGTCCTCTGGTGAAAAGGTGAAGAAGTCTCTTGGCAGCTTCTTCAAGACTGCTATGGCCTCTTCTACTTCTCCCACACAGTCTGGGGTTGTTGCTGAGGCAGAGTTAAACAGTTACCTCATCATTGATAATGGAGCAGATGACCCCTTTGCCTGGTGGAAGGTGCATAAGATCAACTTTCCCCAACTGTGCAATACAGCCCACAAATATCTCTGTGTCCATACCACAAGTCAGAGCATCTTTTCAGTGCTGGAGGAAATATAGTGACTTGCACTCACTCATCTTTAAAACCAGCAAAAATTGACATGCTGGTTTTCCTTGCAAAAAAATCCATAAGCTCCTGAGAACTAAGCAGAGAAATCATTTTGACTGTCAACACCATACTCATTTTACACTTTAGTATGTTGTGTGCTGTTACTGAGTGAATAAAGTATTTCCATTAGAGTTCAAAAAGGTTTTTTTCCCTTAAGACTTAATAAGAATAAGATGTACCAAAATGGTAAAAGCAGTTATTTGTTCTCCTTACTTTTCCTACACTTCAGTATGTGTGATGGTACTGACTGGAGATCAATAAGCTTTACTTCACAACCAGCTCTCTGCTCCCTTCGAAGACGGGCGCTGTTTTCAGCTCATTAGCTACTTGCAAAGCAAAATATTGGGTTGAAAATAAAACTGCTGGTGCAACACCTTCTGTTTGACCAGAAGGTGTTGCTGTTGTCTAATAATAAAACAGACAAGACTGTTCTAAAAAGGGAGAGCTATGTAAAAACAAAGGATGAGTAGCAATGTCAAAACTTGGAGAACAAAAACCAAACTTTCATGCATAGAACAGGTTCCCCTTTAATACAACACCCACCAAACATTTTTAAGAATTTCACAGGGACTGAGAATACAAATATCACACCGACTTTCCAAGACTTTGTACCAGAAGGACACATTTAGAATTTCATTTTAAAACCATCGATATAATCACAGAAATCAACTTCCTTTACAGAAACACAACACATTTGTTTTGATAATTGTGCCTTTTATCTCATCGTACCTACGTTTTGACCTGCAGGGGTTCCCGTACATCTGTCTTCCATAATGTACCATACTATGCTGATATTTTTAAACAGCAAGCTAACATGGGCTGACCTTACGCTTCACTTGACCACAGTTAGCCGAGTGGTTAGGAACTATTCAAGGCTACATTAACCATTTGACAATGTCTCGCCTACGTCAGGACGTGCTGTAGCACTTCTAAATGGCTCTGGCTTAATGGTATAATATTTTCTGACTGGGAAATAAACAACTCTATGGTTTTAGTTAGCAAAGCCATTGAAAGAGAAATGATCTTCAAATCCAGGCCTTGAGAACCGATGTCAGCAACTTAAAGCCTTCGAGGCCTGGTCTGAGGACTCCTGCTATGCACAATAGACTTTCATTCACAACTTCTTCTCAGTCAAGTCGACATGAAAAAAACACAAACCTGATCGATGCAACACAACTTTCGAGTTGAAATCGGCCTCCGGTGTTTTGGGTCGTCCATAATCGCCATGTAGAGGCCAGTGGTCTGTTATCTGCTCCAGGAATCTGTCCCCCAGCCTCCTCTGCCGCCGCCTGCTGCTTTGCTTTGTCCCGCTGTCTCCACATATCTGTTGTTTGACTCTCACTCTCCAAGTGTTTCTGTAAAACTTCCTTAAGCTGTTAGAGCTAAGCTCTGATGTAAAAACTGACTCGCCGTAGCGCTCAATTACTGGGGTTTTCCTATGAACAGCCTAACACAGAAATGTGCAACAAAGATGAGAGGGACAGAAGTGCTTTAAGTGAATAAAAAAGGGAGGGATTGATGAAGTTGCAAAATTTGAGGGAGTGACAGAAAAAGAAAGAGGGAGGGAAAAGAGATGAACAGAAAGACAAGCAGGACCGCGCTCCTTGCTTCAAATGCACGTAATTTCCTTTCTGTTTAAACGGCAGCGCCCCCTACTGGAGGAAATGAGACGTCACGGTTTGAATGGGACATAACTTTTAGCTTTTCCAAGAGTTTAAGAGTTATTGCTATCTCATTATCTCATTCGCACAAATTACCCCAGTCTGATCAATTAATAATAACATCGCGGAAAGTCAATATTTACTGTATATAAGTTTTGATGACAAAAAAAAATAACAGGAACGTTAATAAGACGTCACTTTAAATAAAAACTGTGTGAAATTGTTGATTTTTTCTAAAGGTGCAAATGCAAAGTGTTTGCAAAAAGTTGCCATCCACTCCTCTAGTCTTATCTGTCACTCGATCTCCTCCTGCAAACGCGTAACTATGAGCAACAGCAAACAAACTCTCTGGTTTCTAAAGGGTTGCTTTTACTCCTGCACCGATTGTCCTGTTGGTTGATTTTTCTTTTTTATCTGTACTGTCAGAAAATGAGTTCAGAAATTATTGTGTCTCGGCCGCATTATGACAGCAGAGCTGCAGCTCAAGGAGTCCACCAGAAAAGTCCGCCTTTGGAGCAAGAAGTGCCGCAGCCGTCCTCGGGCTCAGCCACTGCTGGGTATCGCTCTGCTAAATACACCCCTGCTGAATGGTTCTCCAATTACCAAACCATCATTGCACAGGCCGGTACCAACCGCAGAGATGCCCAAAACATCCAGCAGGAGTCCAGAACCTTGAGCCAGGACACTGAGGCTGCAGCTCTGAAGACCCAGGCCAGAGGAACACGTCTTCTTGGAGAGAGACTCCAGGAGATCCACTCCTGGAAGTCTGAGCTGCAGCGGCACATCGAGCTGCTGCAGGCCGACACGGAGACACTGCTGATGGTAAAGAAGCGGCTGGAGAGGGCGCTGGATGCCACCGAGACTCCTTATGCCATCGCCACCGATAATTTGACCTGCAGAGCAAGAAGACTGGGAGCAGAGCTGGTCAGAGACACGGTGGAGGAGGAGCTGCTGAAGGTCAGAAATGCATTCTCTTTGGGTTTATATTTAACAGCCTCGTTAACAGTAATGAGATCATGGTTTATGATGTTTTCCTAAACAATGAATAGATGAAATCTACATCAAGCAATATCAGTCATTTGGGCTCCATGGAAATAAGAGAAACTATCTGAAAAGTACTTAATCAAGCAAATAATTGTAATTAAAAATAAATAAACATTCTGATGATATGTTTAATAAATATTTGCCCATATATATGTTGTCTTAAGATTGCTTAATGAGTCATTTTTCCCTCTCCACTTTTTCCCAAGTTTACTATGGATATTAACCCTTTGCGATATTCATGGCGAGGTCCCATGGTGGATGCTGGAAGTGGGGATGGGAGACAGAGGTTGTTTTCCCAAATTGTTTTACCAATGTAGCATAGGTTCTACCTGTTCAAGTCAAGCTAATTTGTCTGTGGAAGTAGCTCAGACTTGGAGCTCGTAGACAGCCGACTGGTCCAATGTTGATTTTGAGCCGGGTGAGGGTTTTTTTTCTAGTTATGATATTATTGGTACTGATAGATCGGCCCATTAGTCATTAATGATTCTGGGCTAGTCCAATTACAGCAGTTGATGGTGTTAGTCAATAAAGATAACTTGTTTCTTCTCTCAATCTTTATTCCGCCATTCCCTCCAACGAACTGCACACCCGAACCAACAAAGAAGAGTAAAAATACCCTAAAACATATCCTCCTGGCATAACAGTGCCTCTAGTGGATGGAGATGCAATACAAACAAAACAAAGGAGTAACAATCTCCCACTTTTCTTAAAAGAAAAAAAAAAAAAACACACACTTCCCTTTTAAGACTCATGACAAAGTATTTTTTTTTAGAAGTTTCAATGTGATATAATGTGAACCATCTTGTGAATGAATTTTATTGAACAATCCAAAGTCCTTCATGAAGAGCTTTAAGCAGTAAGGTCGTGGAAGCTCCCTTCTTTGTTAAACAGTCTGCGAGTTGGTCTTTTGTTTGAGACCACAGCACTTGTTGAACTTTCTTAGTTTGAATCAGCTCTTTAATTGAACTGATTTCCAGGCGTAACCTTTTCTCTGCAACAAACTTAGTTGACTTAAGTGCATCAACAAGTGAGAAATTGTCAGTCACACAGATTATAGGTGGAGGACAAGCAGTACTACCAGCACTGAGTTCAGAAAAGAGTGTGGAAAGAAAAATAGCATTATCAATCCCCTCAGACATAGCGAGTGTTTCACCTGCCAAAGTGCTTCTGACAATTCTCTTAATTCTTTTTGACTGCCATGAAATGGGAGAGAACTGCCCATTGTCACCCATCAAAACAATGAAGTGCCCACCTTGAGTGCCCCCATCTGAAAGATTTCCAAACGATGCATCAGTGAATGTGACCATCTTTAAGTTACCGCTTTCCCCAAGGTATTGAAAATTCAATTCAACTGACTTAGCCTTGAGCTTACACACAACTCTGTTTGCTTCATTAATGTTCTGTACTGTAGCATGTTTGAGACGAGATGCTAAATTACTAGCATCAAACATGACATCAGGCCTGCTTTGTCTTGCCACCCACAGAAGTTGACCTATCTTAGATCTGAGCTGCTCTGTCTCCTTTTCAGTGAGAGGTGAAGCTGACTCTGTTGCTCGTGATGGTGAGAGGTGTATGGGCTGAAGGTGCTGAATGTATGTTTCTTGGTGTATTTGTACCTTCCTACCTTCAGTAACAAGATCTACCCCCACATAGGAAAAGCTATTGTGTGCTTCATGACCGACATTAAACTCTGACCTCAGGTGAGGTATGACTGACTCTGAAAACATGTGTGATCCACCCCATATAAAATCATCCACATGACAAGCAAGTACACCAGTTACATTTTTTTCTTGATCCAGCCAATAGAAAACTGCAGGATCAACCTTAGACATGATGCCTCCTGCTTCAATCATGATGCTTTTTACCCTGTTATACCAATACAGTGAAGCATCAGCTAACCCATACACACATTTTCTCAGTTTCCAAAGCACACCTGTGCTATTGGCCTCTGGGGGAGGTTTGATGAAAATGTCTCTGGACAGTTCCATTCCTTGTAAAAAGGCAGATTTAATGTCCATTGAGTGAAGTTCCCATTGTTTTTGACATATAATTGCCACCAGGAGTCTCAGTGACTCTGAAGCACAGGTTGGAGAGTCCTTTTGTAGGTCAGAAACTTGTAGCTCCTCAAATCCTCGTGCAACAAGTCTTGCTTTTGGTATTATTCCATTTTCAGTCTCTTTCAGAGTGCAGACCCAACGCGTGGAGACGCACTTTTGTCCTTTGTCCTCAATTTCTTCAAACACTTGGTTCTGTTTCCAGCTTTTTATTTCATTTTCCTTTGCTTCATCAAACGACATGTCCTTACTCACAAAAATATCCTCATGTGTATCCATATCCTCAGCATTTGTCTGGATGTGAAGATCCTCCAACTGTGACAGATCAGCTGACTCACTGTTACCAGCCACTTCTGCAGGCTCAAGCAGCTCCAAGTTAAACCAGTTCTTGTATTTCCCAGTTGCTTTGCCGGCACGCGTCTGTTGGTGATTCTTTAGTGTACAGAGTTAAATTGCACTCTTCCACGTCTTTTGTGTCATCAGCAATTTTAACACTATCAGCCTTGTGCGGACAGTTTTTGACCCAGTGAAAAGTACTTTGGCACACTGCACATTTCGACCGTCGTCCATACTTATCTAGCGGGTTTGTGCCGGGCTGTGGAGTTTTCTGATGGGGACTCTGCCGCCAGTACTTGCCTTTTTGCCACCGTTGCTCCATTGCAAATACGGACTCCTGGCTAATGCCTTCTGCTGCTGCACCCTTTCTTTTTCCAAATATTCTCTTCAAAGCGGACTTCATAGAAGCAAATGTTACATCTGAGCAGGCCGTTAAAGCCAACTGTCTGTCCGTTATATCCAAACACGCGGTGTCCAAAAGCTTAAAAGCCAAAACTGCGTCAGGTAGCTCCATGTTGTATTTTTTCATGCGCGAGTAACGCTGCTCGAAATCAATTATATAGTCCGCCATCGACATGTTACCTTCTTTTATTATTCGGTCGAAATCCGAGTACGCTTCATAGATCCTGTCTTTTTCCTCTTTTAGGAACAAGTCATCTAGTTTAGCGAACAATGTGGACATTCCAGTGTCTTTATTTAGATCGTCTACCGGAATTTCCATCGCCGTGTCCCGCGCTCTTCCAGATAGTGCCAGGGCAACAGCAAGAGCTTGCCTTTTCTTCTCCAGATCAGTAACTCTTGTCCAAATGTTGACTTCATTCTTCCAACTTTCGTAAGGCTTTCCTTCTTCAAACGTTGGCGGTACTCTGTAGTTACTAACCATCCTCTGCTACCAATGTTAGTCAATAAAGATAACTTGTTTCTTCTCTCAATCTTTATTCCGCCATTCCCTCCAACGAACTGCACACCCGAACCAACAAAGAAGAGTAAAAATACCCTAAAACATATCCTCCTGGCATAACAGTGCCTCTAGTGGATGGAGATGCAATACAAACAAAACAAAGGAGTAACAGATGGCCATCCACAATCAATCAATTAGAGACAGGAGAACAGAGAACAACACTGACAGTGGCAAAAATGAAAAGGAGGCGCAGAAAGAAATATTGTACATCTAAAAAGTGTCAAGTTCTTCAGGCAGACTGTGTAAATGGTTAATAGGTAAGCTGAAAATCTCCACATAATGAATCTCACAGTAAGACAGGCACAGCAGGCTGAACATGTGGCTCTGTGTGTTTTGTAGGAGGTGGACTTGATCAGAAGCATTCAGGCTCTTCTGAAGAAAACTGCAGCTCAGGTTGTCGCTCAGATCAAGTAAGTGTAAAACTGGTAACTGGCTCCCTTATAAGGA
This sequence comes from Girardinus metallicus, assembly GCA_903067095.1. Lineage (NCBI taxonomy): Eukaryota > Metazoa > Chordata > Actinopteri > Cyprinodontiformes > Poeciliidae > Girardinus > Girardinus metallicus. Next base: position 11,117 of record CAEGAE010056355.1, read on the forward strand.
GGGATCCAATTGGTTTGAAGCCTCTCACTTTAGAAAACAGCATTACTATGAGTGGGTGTTTTCTTTGGGTCAGGAGGAACAGAGATGCCCAGCAAACGTTAGAGATGGACTGGTCTGACAAGTGTCAGGCCTACAGCTTTGATGACGCCTGTGGAAGAAACAATAACATGAGTCCAGACACACAGCAGCACCCCAGTTCTGCTACCATGCAGGAGCAGTGAGTCTGACTCGTTAGAAACATCAGAGCTGTGTTCAACTTTTACACACAAGGTTCCCTCTTGTTTACTGCAGCGTTTCTACTCTTTCATCATGGACAAAGTTTACTCAAGACAACCTGTCAATGGCCCTGCAGGAGAATCATGCCACCAAGAGTCTCAGGTCTGAGTCACATTGGTTCGCTTTGCTGCCAGAGGGATTTTCTTCGACTGCTGAGAACTCAGTGGCTGTTCTTTTGTTTGTCAGAATGCTTGTGGAGCAAATGATGCAGGACACCACTGATGATCTGAGGGTCCAATGCGCCAGCGTGGACCGAGCCTTCAGCCTGCGCTGCGAGGACCTTATTGAGGCCAAGACCCAGCTAGAGATGAAGCTAGCTCAGGTGGGTGAGCTGACAGACAGAAAAAACAGACTGACCGGTGGAATGTGATTGACTGTTTTATTGTTCCCGTAGACTTTGGAGCAAATTGGTGCCCAGGAGAAGAACATTGAGGTCCTACAGCAGGCCATCCACAACAAAGAGGCTCCACTGAGGGTGGCTCAGTCCAGACTCTACCTTCGCTCTCTCAGACCAAACATGGAGCTCTGCAGGGACCAACCCCAGCTCAGGTAGATGCACACAAACTGAAACGTCAGTATTATGTCATGTGTCCATGTCCTCATGTATGAACTGTGTCTGCAGTTTGGAAGGAGAAGTGAGGCAGATATATGCCTCCTTGGAGTCTCTGAAGCAGAAGCTGAGTGAAGCCAGGAGCTCCCTGTCTCATCTGGAGGAGTCAAGGATGGCTCTTGAGAAGGACCTAAACTGTAAAACCAATTCACTGTTTATTGAGAGGGAAAAGTGCATGATTCACCGTAAACGATACCCAACCGTCTCAGTACTCTCAGGATACTGAACTTGACTTCATAACTTGGGATTGTTCTGTTGACAGTTTGAATAGTATCATGTGAAAAGTTAAAATCTTGGAACATTGTTTTATAACCCAAGTCTTTTATCTCCACAACTTTATTCCTGACCTGTTTGTTGTTTTTCTAAAGGCTCAAACATTCTCGGGCACACTGTGTCACTGTGACTCCATGCACAATGTCTGTAGAGAGTTGAAATTTCATAATCAAGGGTACCAATTTACAAAATTTCTCCCGACAAATTCCTTCATTTCTCACAATTTCAGCCATGGCATCAACAAACGAGGAGGATGTGCGACACAGAATATGTGTACTAAGTTGTAAAAATTGACCTTTGTCCGCTTTGAGTGGACAAAGAGTACTTCAACAGAATGAAGTATGATAATGAGCATGTGGGAGCCTTTAGTCTTGATTCTGTTGCTCATTATTGCTCTCTAACAAATGGCTACAGTCTTCAAATAATTTTTTTTTCTTCCACTTCACAATTTTGAACTGTTCTATGAAATAAAATCACGTTACAATAAAATTTTGCTTGTTTGTAACTTGACACATTTTGAAAAGGTTGATTTGGAGTGAGTACCTTTACAAGGTGCTTTATTGAGCCAGTCACTCTTTCATAGGTTAGCAAGCTAGCTGTAAGACATTAGTTTCAAAGCTTCCAGTTAGAAAGCTACATCTGTTAGTTACCTGAAAACTTTACCTAAGCTGCTATTGACAAGAAAACATAAAATCTGTGCAGCAGAACTTTGAGGTTGGAAACACCCTCCAGGATTATTTTTTTTGTTATTTTCAGTCAAAATCTCTCAGGTTGCTGCTTCCTGCTGCTGTCTCCTCTTGTCTCTGGTTCGCTTCTCACCTTCAAAGTTAACTTTTTACATAAAATATCAAAAGAGTTTGTAGTTTGCAAACTACTGTATGAATATAATCTTCCTTACAATACTGGTGTTAATCTACGTGGAATTTTTCAACCCAATCACAGGTCTTTAATATTCCGCGCTGAGGATTATCTTCTATTTAGTTCAGATTATTTTAATGTCTAGATGTAAATGTGAGTGCAAATGGTTGCCTGTCATAGTGCCAGTTCTAGTAAAGGTTGTAACTTGGATATGAATCTTTCCACAAACATGATAAATGACCGTACAGTCCAAATGCTATGGATGCACAGCTTTTCAGATTCTGGGGAATATTGCAAATTTGAAATCTACCTTGATTCAAAATATGAATATATGTTAAATATATAACTGACAACTCAGTCAATCTTTAAGGAACTTTAAACTTTTGTGTTGCACAGTTTGACAAACTTCAACAAAATGAGTAAATCCCATGTTTAAGTTGAGCTGTACTGAAGTATTCTGAAGACTGCGCCATAAATATTTCCCTCCACTAGAGGGAGCTGTCTAGCTTCAATATTTCTGCTTTTGCCGGACGTCTTCAACTTGTCTGTCTTTAGAAGCAGCATTAAAGTATGCAACACAAACAACTATAAGATGTGAAGAAAGATGGGAGGTTATGTCTGATCACATTGGCGTGTGTGCTTTACAGTGAGCTGACGTTAATTACTACATTAAATACAACTAATTTGTTAATTTGCAGTTTGGGCTACAAAATGTAGATATATTTTTCTTTATTTACATTAAAGTCTACAGGTGAAACATTAAAATCTAACCACATTAACTGATGGAGGACCTTTTTTTTCCAAGAAGTCTCTGAGAAATAACTCGTCTCTATTCTCAGAAAGGTTCTGTAACTCAGGAGGTGCCACGACTGAGGATGTTATGAAACTCAGCTTTAGCCACACAGGCACAGAATAGTCATCAGTGCAGGTTGCTGCCGAGCACATCTTATGCTACCCCTAAATGTGAGTAATATGCCTTGCCCTGGATATACATGCAATAGGTTGTAAGTGATTAAAAAGTTAAGAAACTCAAAGGTGAAATTTCACATTTTTTGAGGCTTTGTAAAAGTCTGTACAAGTAAATAAAGGGACAAAAGCCAAATTTGCAATCTTTTATAATTTAGGGTCATGTTGCACAAGTGACCAGCCCATTGGTGGTTGGCGTAAAACTTTATGCATATGCAGATAAGGTATTTCAGGGGTGCTCTAATTATTGTACACTCATAATAACAACAAAAAGCAAGCCAGTCTATTTTGTTTGCAGCTTTTTAACATATAGATTTCATGGTTGAGTTTCCTTTTTGTTGATTTTCTTTTAAAGAGCAGTCTGCAATAGAAAGCAGAAATGTGCAACAAAGATGAGAGGGACAGAAGTGCTTAAGTGAATAAAAAAGGGAGGGATTGATGAAGTTGCAAAATTTGAGGGAGTGACAGAAAAAGAAAGAGGGAGGGAAAAGAGAAGAACAGAAAGACAAGCAGGACCAAAGTCCCAGTTTCCTCTCCCTTCTTTCTCCCAGTGACTCCAAGGTGAGATCAGCAGATTGGTGAGTTCCACCTCAGCACTTTGCTGTCTACTTTCTTTTCTTCAACTATTCTCAAAATGGTAGGAAGAATTATGCAGAGCAATATATAATTAATATTTTAAATTATGCTTTTAATCAGATAGCTTAATTTATCACTTATGATTGACCAAATCATTTCTTTATATTTCGAATGTTTTATCACTTCTCACTGACCAAAGCATTTCTTTACGGTTGGAATGTTTTTTTTTTTTTTTTTATGTGTGAGAACATTTTTTATGACGGTGTTTATTTGCTTTTGTCTCTGTTGGCTAAATGTGAGCAGCTAAACTTGAGGGTTTGTGGGAAGCCAGAGTTTCCGCTGGCTGGATGAAGAAACTACTTTTAGCTTCGGTTATTACACCCTGCGCCCTAACTGGTCCAGACTACCTCTAAGGCTTCTTATTGTCCTTTATTTGACCGATTATTTTTAAAATAAAAAAATAAATAAAAAAAGCACAAACCACAAATCTCTCAACTTATTGCAGAGTGAACCATTAAGGCTTTAAGGAAAAGTTTCTAATTATATGTTTGCCAGGGTGTGGAATGTCAGCTTCATGTCTGTGCAGGATTTTTAGGATTTTTGAAGTGAAATTTATTTGGGGTCTCAACCTTTTTTCTGTCACATTTTCATCATCCTTCCTTCTCTCCCCCATCTGCATCTCTGTCTTTGCAGCAAGCATGCTGTCCCTCAGCTCCCTGTCCATCCTCCTCGTCCTGCTTCTCCTCCACCCCTCACAGCTGTCGGCCCAGGAAGTGTTGATACGTCTCACAGGCGTGGGCCGACGGAATGCAAACGAGGGACGTGTGGAGGTGTTTTACAACGGATCCTGGGGCACAGTGTGCGATGACGAGGTGGATATTAAACTTGCCAACGTGCTGTGCCGGCAGCTGGGCTTCCAGCGCAGCTTCACTTGGGCACACAGTGCCAAGTTTGGCCAAGGACAAGGTAAGGGCAAACAGAAGCAAGTAAACTCCTCACCAGCAGTGCCTTTAAAAAGTATCCACATGCAAACTTTCCAGATTTGTCACATGATAACCACAGGTTTTAATGGGTTTTATTACTTTATGCATGACAAGGTTGGGCAAATTTGTGAGGTAGAAGAGAAATGATACATGGTTTTAAAATTTCTGTACAGCTTTTGGTCCATTCTAGACGTCCATTCTTCTGTGAGCACAAAAGTCTTGCCAGGATTGCTTGCCAACTTGCCAGTTAGATTTGGAGTTGGACTTTAACTTGGCTGTTCTAAACATTAATGTGCTTTGATCTAAACCACTCCATTGTATCCATTGTGGCTGTGTGTTTATAGTCACTGCTGGATCGTGAACCACTGGTCTATTCTAGGGTATTTTGCAGCAGTCGTCTTCCACTATATTTCTACATTTCAGTTTTCCATTGCAAATTCCTACCAGTTTCCTTTTACCTGCTGAAGATTGCCGTAGCCCACAACATTATGATGTTACCCCTGCCATGTTTTACAGGGGGGTGTTGGGTTCAGTATGAGGCATACTGTTATCATTTCTCCCACACACAGCATCTTGCTTCTTTGGCCAAGACATTCAATTTTGGTTTCAGCCAACCAGAGCCCCTCCTTCTGCATATTTGCCATGTCCTCTTCATGATTTGTGGTGTACTCTTACCAGGATTTCTTTTGTCAGTGGCTTTCTTCTTCTTCCCACTCGCTTATTAAGATCTGAGTAGCGGAGTGCATGATTAATACTTTTCCTGTTAACACGTTTGCCCACCTGACCAGTAGATCTTTGTAGCTCATCAAGAGCCATGGGCTTTTTGGCTGCTTCTCTGATTAATTCTCTGCTTACCTAGCCTGTCACTTTAGGGCGGCCATGTCTTGGTAGGTTTGCACTTGTCCCATAAAATGTCTGCTTCCAGGTTATTTGTTGTACAGAACTCTGTGAGATGTTCAAAGCTGAAGAAATTGTTCATAACCCAACCCTGCTCTAAAACTATCATGATAACACCGGTGTCCTCATGGACCCATTTAGACGTTCTGCCAGAGATGGTTAAGAGGATAAGCTTCTCCACAACTTCCTAAAAGAAATTCTTCTGTGTTCCTTGGTCTTTACTATGCCGATTGTTCTCGGACTAACCTTTGAGGGCTTCAAAGAACAAGACATTTGAATTAGAGTTGAGATTAACCTCTTATCCCCTTAGCTGTCAGCGGCCAACACTTACATTCAAGTCAATGGGGTCTATGAGTACACCAGTCTCTTCATGCCATGTTTTGAAGGTCATCAGTTAAATAACACAGATTATATTATAGTCAATATGAAACCCTTAAATGGTAAATGGACTGAACTTATATAGCGCTTTATCCGATCATTTTTGACCACTCAAAGCGCTTTACACTAGAGTCATTCACCCATTCGCTCTCACAAACGCTCACACATTCATACACTGATACGCAGATCGGTAGGCAATTTGGG
>CAEGAE010056356.1:0-22492 GCA_903067095.1 Girardinus metallicus
GTGCGAGTGACAAGTGGGAGAGGGAGGAATAACAGAAACACTAATTGTTAAGTCACATTATTGCTCTGATTTTAATCGGTGCGTTTTGCATCCAGTGAAAACAAAGATGTTAACAAATAAACTGGACAGTTTGCTGTAAGTTTAGAGATATTTCCACAGTTACGGTCTTGACTGGTCTTGAAATAAAATCCCGAGTCCTCAGTGCCCAAGACCGAGACAAGACCGAGACCATCAAAAAATGGTCTCGAGACCAAGAGTGGTCTAGAGTTCTACAACACTGCCTACATGCATATCATCTAGTGGTGGCAAAAGCAACAAAAAAACTGGCATGATCTGGACTAAAGATGGAATACATGAACACATATTCATGTTGTGCTTTGATTAAACTAATTTATCTTCGGTTTAATTCCAGTCAGGAAAAATTCACTTTATACCAGGTGAGTCTCTCTCACCTGAGAATGTGAACCTGTACTGGGCTGATTCTGTGCCTTCAAATAATTTTAACAATTCTCCTGTAGAATATTCATAACTTATAACTTAAAAGTCTGAAACAGGAACAGGGCTGAAAAAAAAAAACAGTCTGTGTGCTACACTCCAGAGAGATTCATCTGATGCATCAAAGAGTGATGTCATCACTACTGATGTCATTGTTACCATAGGAACTGAACATTCTCATGGTGCATTTACACCAAACACGTTTTGAGCGTCAGGCGAGTCTGGTTTACATTCAAAGTCTATGTGGAGCGTTGGATGTACCAGATGTGTCAAACGCTCCAAACGGTTCAAATCGCACCGCGCTAGACGCTCGAAACGAGCCGCGATAGCGGCAGGAATTGAACCTATGTGAGTCTCCACATAGACTTTGAATGTAAACCAGATGCGCCTGATGCTCAAAACGCATTTGGTGTGAACGCACCATTATGTGTTCAGTGTCAAATTAGGTCCATCATATTAGGACCAAAGCCTGGTCCTAATATGATGACTCATTGATTTAGGTAAATGGTAACGTTTAAAGGTAAAATCCAAATTAAGTTTTAGTTGAGGTTAGGAATAGACTAGTATTGGTTAGGGTTAGAGAAAATGTCTGGGTTAGGCAAAATCGCAGCTACTAAAATGAAGGGAAATCAATTCTAAGTTCTAATATGGGCCGAATAGTTTTGACAAACATGTATAGCATTTTGCCGAGACACATTCAATGCATTAGAAACCAATCAGAACCAAAAGTTTATTTTATTTGTGCCTTTTGGTTCTGATTGGTTGTTTCTGGACAGTAGCAGAGTCAGAGGGATTTTCTCAGATTCTCTGTTTCATATTCTACTGTCAGACACTTTTAACAAATATTCATCCATCCATCCATCATCTAACACACTTATCCTTGCACACACACATTCACACCTTAGGACAATTTAGAGAGACCAATTAATCAATTAAGTTTTGAGAAATTTTACCTGATCAGCTTTTATATAGGAAAGTTTTAATAATGTTTCTTATGCTGTTTTGAACTCTGAAACTGATCTTTTGTTTTCTCCATTGATTTTGGAGTCAGGAATTTTATTTGCGTCGAGGCCTGTGTCTGTTTTTATTTCCTAAATTTGGGAAAGCCTCGAATTTCCGTAATGTTCCGTAAAAATTTCCAACCAACGGGCACACTTTGGCAGGCCCGATTAAATTTCTTCAGAAATTTTCTAGTTGCTTCTTAATCTGTTGTTTAGGAGCCACCATAAAGGCTGTGTGAGTTCTATCTCTACTGATCGTATACTTTTTTTCACTCAAACAATAAGCAGTGCACGAAACTTTTTGCCTGTAAAACATGGTTCCTGTCACAGTCTTCTCAAACAGCAGAAAACACAAGTTAAAGAAATCTGCTGCCTTCTGCGTTGCCCCTCGAATACATCCATCACTTAGCAGAGGACAGACCTTGACAGTTCTGCCAAAACAGCAATCAGCAGATTGCTTGCTACTCTGCTTGTCCAAGACGGAGAGCTACTGTAGCCAATAAGCAAAGTGACGGACACTCCCTCAATTACCAGGAGAAAGGGAGGGTCGGTAACGATCCAGGGCCCATTTTAGACTGCAGTGGTTGTCTTATTTCATCTTCTCAGAAAGACCACAGCCAAACCCCACCCGCTCTTGTTCTGTCCTGCATTTTTGCTGCTGGCAGAAATGCTGATAACAGGTCCAAGTGGTCCTAAAAAGCCAGCTATGCAATTGAATCGATGTTTATATTATTACAACATTCTTGCAGATAGCACACGGAAAGATAGGACCAAAGTACAGATAGAAGCACAACACTGGAAAGGTATTATGTGGACTGAAAGAATAAAATAACACTGATCACCGCTAAAGCGTAGCAGCCCTACATTTGTTGGCAGCAGTTTAAGGGTTATTCAGATTAAACAATAGTAAAATAACATAATCATTGTTTAGCTTTATTACTCATCATTTATCTCTATAACGCTTAAGATTTCTCAAAAAACAGCAACTCCAGTTTGTCAGGCAACAACTGGATGTTATTACATTACTCCTTACTATCACTAACTAGAAGGAGGAGCTCCAAGAAAACAAGAAAATTGAGTTAAAGAAGTATCTGGAAAAGGTATTGTTATAATGAGGTATTTACTGACCAAACTGAGACAAAGCAGGTAGTAAAATCTCACTTTTTTCTGTGCCCTTATCCATATGGTATAAAGAAAAATCTCATCAACTGTAATTCTGCAGTTGTTATGGCTGTGTTAAAACTAAACACCCTTAAAGTATGATCTCGTTGTTCATACGTTAAGGGGCCGTATGAACAACGAGATCAGTTTTCTGAAAAAAAAAAAAGATTTTTTATTTTAAGTAACAGAATAAATGTATTTTCATACTTTGAGAAATGTCTAAAAAAGCACTGTTAAGTTTTTAGAAAGAGTTTAACGATTCACTTCAAAGAACAAGACAAAACAGAACACAGAGTTCATGAATGATAAAATTTGAGAAACTTTAGAGAATACCCATTTTTAGGCTTTACAAATCACAAACACACAAAAAAAATTTATGAGTATACAGCAAGGAACTACTTTCATTTTTACTTCAAAATAAGAGTCTCAAAACATACAATAGCTCTCTGGTATTATACCCAATCAGCCCAATCAGTGTCTCAGGAACCCCTGATCATCCATGTAACTTTGAAAAAAAATACTTTAGAAATGTGAACTGTGATATTAGCATTGTGGACATCTGTGCTACTACAACATATTTTGCACTTATATGGTATTTTAGGCTTCAATAGCTGCAGTGATAGGCCAACTCCTCTTAGCACAACTTGTACACAGCAGGTTTTGCGGATGTTAATTGTGCGTCAGATTTACAGACATACCAGAAATGTAATACACAGGTTCCAACTCATGACATTTGTATGTTAAAAAAAAAGATTAATTGCATTTAAAAATTTTGAACGGATTAAAATAAAATAAATAAATTTATCAAAATTAAAGTTTTAAAATCCCATCCCTAAGTAAGATAAATCTTAAGAGCTTCTGTCCTGATTTTTCTATCCATCATCTCTTTCGTCTTGGTTGAATCTAAATAATTTTAAATTTGTCTCTGCCTGGGTTATGGATATTATTTAGCTTGAAGGATTTACATTCATCAACACTCGCATCTAAAATTCAGATAAACCTCAAAATTATATGAAGTCAGAGAAAACCAGGCAAGTTAAAACAGTCAAGACAAATTGTTTCAAATAGCCCTCATGTTTGTTTTCTTTTTTGTCTTCAACAGACCATTTACTGTTGAACTGACTGAAAGAAAAAACACCAATTTATAAAACACACCTACTACAATCTTCATCCCACATAGAGGACATAACAGAAACAGGGGAAAAAAAAAACAGATCTCAGCCCACAGCCTAAAACCCTTTCTAGTGATAGATGAAGTTATGTCAAGGACAGCAAAACTAAATGTTTGACTAAAAAAAACAATCAGTTTACTGATCTTCTATCAGCAAACTAACCTGCAAGTTGACATTCTAACTGGAAAGTAATGAATCCAGAGGTCAACAAACAAAATTAGTCAAACTGAGTAAAATTCACAATGATTTCTATTTGACTGGTTTTCAAGGCAGTAGCTCCCCCTGATGGAAATAATGTTATCTTGAATGGAAGGAGTACAATGAAAACATCGCCTTTGGGAAACATATTCCTCACACTTTCATCAATACTGGTCAAAGCCTTTAATTTAAATGACAGTGTTAACACTTAGCAACGGACAACACAAACTGAGCCCTCCTCTCACCTGTTTCAAGCAAAGGTTTACAAAATAATTTCAACGAGGCATTTATTTTCGCGATATGTATGAATTAGGGAGACCCAGTAGTGCTTACAACACTAAGAGTGCTGCTTTTCAAGAATCATGTCTCCATCAGTGTTTGTTTACCTGTAAAAGTTGATCTCAGGATAGTTGCAGTACTCCGACTTGCGGGAGTTGCGTCGAGGGAATGTGCAGAAGAAGGCGTTGGCCAAAAGACAGGCTATTTGCTCCTGAGACAGAGTCAGGGAATGGTCTATACCTGACTTAAGTAAAGGAATTGGCTGGAGGGAAACAAAAACAGAACACAAACACACAATTTATAAGCATAAGACTAGAGGATGATGTCAATGCAACCAGACAGAAACTGGAAGATTAAATACCAGCCAATCAAAAGTGAATCCTGAAAATAGATACAAGCTTTTGTGGGTGCAGTAGTGCAGGCTGGAGGACTGATGAGTACATAAAATTAGTTTAGCGATATAGCAAGCAGGAGATAAGGAGGGCTCCATTAGTTAAATGGGTGGTAGTAATTAAGGTTCCGGTTTTGTTGCTCTCCCTCTGGTTCGTTCAGTCAGACACATAGGGCCCATCAATCTTTACTGATTAGGGCTAAAGAGCCTCCCAAGGCCGCCAAGTAGGCAGATCAATACCACCTCTAATCACACACCCATAAACATTACCTTTTTAAACCCAATACTACATACAATCTTTATAGTTTCCAGCTTTATAGTTTTCCAGCTTTACAGTCTTACTAACAGTGGTGAACAGTTGACTTGCTTGGAAAACCACAGGAGAGTTTTTTCCTCTCCTTTCCGAGTGGGAGTTGAATTCAGTAAATTGAATTAACTGAAGACTCTAATAGATAATGCAATTACAAAAATACCAATCTTGTAATAATTCCTGTATCGCTATAATGGATGACAGAGTCTGAAAACAAAGACAAATGAAGATGACATTTAGACGGACCTCTAAGAAGGACCAGCTGTGTGTACCAGGAATTTAAAAGAGGTCTGTGGACTTTAATGGTCAGTGTATCAGGCCGGTTAGACTAAATGTATTTCTCAATGAAAGGAATCCCTGGTGCAGAATGTTGACTTCAGCAATGAAAGAATGACAAATGGTCAACAACCAGAGTGTGCAATACCTAAAACAAACAAACAAATGACATGCATTATCCTGTTTAATCATAAAAAGGGCTTGATGCAGGGATTTAAAGTTAATAACTTCATTAAGCCCTGACTTTAAAATAACACTTAAAATGACATAAGCTGGATGCATTTATGGATAATACAGATCAATAATTAAATGAAAAGCAATTGTTGGATCCCCTTCCAATATAAAAAATAATCTTTTGCACAAATCTCTCTTGAGACAACATTAGCTAATCTAATCTAGCATTAGATTAGATTAGCTAACAAATATGTACCTTAAGTTTGTAAAACTAAGATACTCAATTGTTTTCTTTCTTACCTCTTTCTACAGGTATTCTGACTCAGGCGCATGATTTAATCTAAGACAAAACCTTCAAATTTAAAAACACACTGCAACACAAAATGTTTTGAGTGAAATAAGTACATAAGAAAATATAATGTTTGTATATTAAGAGTATTAAAGAAAAAAATCACTCTGCAATGCCATAAAGAATTAAGAAAGAAAAATGCTTACCATTGTGCAGAGGCGAGGTGCACTAAGTGCGAGCTCGACCATATCAGGTAGTACGCCCTCAAACAGCTGTTGCAGCTCACAAAACTCAAGATACTGAAATAAAGCCAAAATACAGAAGTGGGGTCAATTTTTATCAATCTGAGGAACCTCCAGTATTTCCTAGAAATCGCTACATGTACTAACGGCCAAACTTCAATAAGACGTTTTCTCAAACAGAGGTTTGTAAGATGAGTATGAACCTGCAAGAATAATTAGTAAAAGAAAAAAAATAGTTTAAATTTATATTTTTATTTTATGCTAGTGTTAAGATACCCGTTTATTTAATTTATCCTTTAAGTTTCAATAATTTACCATTTGATTTCTTTACACCATTTTTCCCCAACTTGCTTTGCTATAATTTCCCCTACTTTTTCAGATTTTAACTGCCTAAAATGATTTTGGATTATAGTATAATATCAAAGACAGACTATTTTTAAACATGTACTTATTTTAAATTTGCTTTCAAATTTACTTATTTAGATCGCTCTCCTACTTTTTCCCCTTCTGCTTTATTTCCATATGCATAATTAATTTACATTTTCTTTTTTAAATTTAATTTTGTGGATTTCACTTCCCCCCTCTGTCTGCTGAACTTAAGAAACGACAGGACCAATCCTACTGTTCTGGTCCAGGTGGTCTTCCAAAACGTTGATGTTATCCCTCTTGGACATCAAACAGTCCCAACGTTTTAAAAGGAGAGAGAAAACAAAATGCTCCTGAGCCACTCGCAGCACAGAACACATTTTCAGAGGAAACTATCATCAATCAGAAAATGAGCCCGCCGTGACCGAGGCACCCATACTTCAGCTGCAGCTTACCTCAGCATCCATGGGCAATTCCCTCTAAAATAAACATCCAGGTTTTCCATCATACACCCAGATTTACAACACAATCATTTATGAGTGTATTGGCTTCGAATGTCACCGTCATCAATCACTTGCCTTATTCTATCAAGGTAAGCAGGGGAGCTAGCACTGATTAAATGGACCTTCTGGAGCAAATGCAAATGACCAATTGTGGGGAGAGTGGCAGGCCGGTTGATTTTCAAGAGGAAGTCTTCTGCGGTTGACTTAGCGAGGAGCATTTATATGGCTGCAGAGCAGGTCTGACTAAACGCTGTCAGAAGTAATGAGCTGGCAGACATCATAAAATGCTCCTGTGGGACTAATAGATGGTAGGTGGTGATGCAGCAAGATGATGGCAGAAAGGGGAGAGAACTGCATTTAAACAGCTAAAGCAGTACGGTCCCATATGGTAAGGCAAATCATGCGATTTCCATATTTAAATGTCTTAAAGTATCCCCAACAAGTCCTAGTAATTAGAGATTACAGGTTAATGGTGATTTTATCTTCTGGTTAAAAGGTAAATGTAATTTTGTGAGGGGAAAAATTACACAAGTATTGGTTTGTTTAAAGTCAAAATGATTTCACAAACAAACATCATAGAAACCACAAACAGCTGTAAGAGGTTCATTGGTAAGAGCTACATCAGTTATACTTACTCTTGGACTGTTACCCTGCTCTGCCCCTCACAAACATTCATCAGATAGTGACACGGTGACAGTTTCATTCGGCTGAGAGAGAAACACTACGGTAATTTACAGACAAGCTCTAATTTGGGTAACCCTTTTTTTTCCCCCTCCTATGGCTGCTACACATTGAGAGGAACGTCAATCATTGGCTCCGGGGCAATACACCTCCACACAATTACCCCCTCCCCAGGAACAAAATGTTGCTCTGACTTTAATCAGGCAATCCTGAGTAAGACGAGGAACAACAGTTTCATTTCAAATTCACAATAATCTTCTTGAAATTTAGTTTGTAAGATTAACTAATAGGGTTCCCTTCACATGTTTATTACCAAATGCTCAGATTTTCAATTCAAGGATTTTAAAATAACTTTTAAAAACCCCAAACAATATGAATGGATAGATGGATTGACAGATAGGCAAAGATAAAAATGACTTCATAGTAAGGTGAAAAACTGGTCAAAACAACAGCAAACCTGAAATCACTGATTAATAAACAAAGGAATATACTACAGCTTAATTAAATATAGATATTAAACATAATTAACAAATATCAGCATTTTTAGTATTGCATTTTGTGTATTATGTATTGAACATTGCACACTACAATGACAACATATTTAACATATGTTGTACACAGAGGGATGGATCAATAAATAGAAGAATGGAAGGAGTGAAAGATAGATCAACATTATATTTTCTGGGGTAGAAAATAAAAGTCTAAAATACAAATATGTAGCCACACTCTTGCTTCTGTATCCAAGATTATTCAGGTCTAGACTGACTCAGTCTATTAGGTGCATAAGAACCCTGATGTAAGAAAAGTGGCTGTTCTTCACAACAGTAGGTATAAGATTATGTTCAGAAATTATGTTGGTATAAGACCTAAAAAATAGACCTCTCCCACAATTGATATGACACCACTTGTCAATCAATCCAGTGAGTTTGTCAGCAACTGACTAATCGGCGGTTGGAATTTGTTCTCAAGTGAAACATCTCTTAACTGGAGGTACTGGATCCGCTTTGTCTCCGACAAAGTTGCCGAAGTTTATCATTAAAAACGTGCTGCGTTCATATTCACCAAACAAAGAAAACTGTTAAATGTTGCCAGGTGGGAACATGTACTCAATACACACCTAACCCGCAGCATTTAAAGGTTTGGAATAAAGTTTATTCCTTTTCCAAAACCCAAACAGGGCCTGGAAATGTGTAAAATATGGATAAAAGTTTGTATATCATAAATATCACAAAGAATTGCTTTTACAACAATACGGATGACTTACAAAAAACACAAGTATTCATGCAAGTAAATAATATATTTGAGTATGTCATTGTTTTTTAAAGAGCCATCAACAGACATTGGCTTTTTGAGCATCTGTTTCTAGAAAGTTTTGCAATAAAGCCATCATGTTGCAATGAGAAAAAATATGCTTTATTATTTTCTAGTATCGATAACAGACTAGTATTTAAGCAATGAAGATTAAAACAAATAAAGACGTACTCTAAAGTCTTAATTAATTGAAGGCATATCATCCTAGCGACATTCCACACCTTTATCTAATATTGTATGTTTTCCTGGTAACATGCAATCCTGTTTTCATACTTTTAGTACTCTATACATGGAGGAATACTGAAGCTAAAACAACAAAGTGTAAACAGTAATGAGGATTTTGTACCACCACAGTGTTTCCTGCAGGGTAATACAATAAATTATTGTCCTATAAAAAGGTCCATATTCAGAGTGATTGGACAGAAAGACATGCTGATCATAGAGGCCAGGAAAGGCAAGCGTCATGCCTCCCTCCTTAGTGTCTTTACAGATTTAATGGGACATTTTAATTACTTTGAATTAAGCCATGGGAGGATTAGGTTGCTATTGACCCAACAAGTCTTACTCCGAAAAATTATTTCCCACAAGAGGGAGGGAAAAGGAAAATGGTCTGAGTAATTCATCATGAGGATGGACATAAGAAATAAATGTACCTTTTCTAGTAAAATCACAGAGTAGTCTTAGTTAGCAGTCGTATTTAATTAACCTTAACAACTTGACCAGCATATTTACAAAGCAAAACGTTGATAATTAGATATCAATGTATGTACTAAAACTTGTTTTCTCCGTAACTTTATGGAGAATTACAGCTGATACGTGTCAAAGAATATTCCTTAAGAATGCAAATAGCTCAACACAAAACATCTCAGATATCAGTGCATTTCAAAGGAAAGACAGTTCCCACCAAAGCAAATGCTTTAGTTCTGTTTGTATAGTAATATTAATAATATTTGTTTGCATAGTTGGAGTGAACTGAGGATAGAAAGTGAGAAAAGGAAAGAGACAAAATTAAGACAAGTCATTGCTCTTGTTTATATGCAACAGCTGCTGATGCTTTGATCTGCACTCGTCTGTGCTAACTGTAAGGTGCTCCCAGGAGCCTCTCAGGTACCTTATGGGGATGATGAGCAGCAGCATGTGTGCAGTCAAGCGAATTAAAGCAGACTTTCTTCACAAGCAACTCTAAACTGTAAAATGTCATTAGCTTGTATCTTTTTCTATAATAAACTAATGATAACATCATTGTGGCTTAAAAACTGATTACTAACAAAAGAATGACATGTTCATTACTGTTTTTAATTAATATTTTAAATAACTTATAGAAACAAAAGCTCAAAGTTTTGCAGTTTTCACATATATAAAAGAAAAAAAACCAAATTGGCATACAGCATTGACTATATTTTTTTTATTTACTTTGTAAAACAATCATGTTTAGAACTGCTTACCTCTGTGCAAAAAAGGTTCAAGGCAGTGAAGTCCCACTTCTTTGCATGGGCCGTGTTGTACCTCAGTATTGCATCCTGAGGAAGAGAACGGAATCTATTTATTTTTAGAAAACTGACAAGTTAAGGTTGGCCGACATTGATCTTAAATCGAAAACTCAAATGTCTCAGGATAGCACCGTGTGAGAAGTTTTATATGCAACCTGAAGAATAAGAGTTGCAAAGTCTGCCACCATGTGGTTGTTTGTGGTATACGTTTAGACGTTCATAAAATGTTTTACAAGAGCTAAACTAAAAACCTAAGAGAAGAAACTCTACAGATTAGGCTAGATAATGTTTTTTTAAAAAAGTCAATGGCATTTCTTCTCTTTGGTTCTGAACATCAGTTAAGAAGTTTTTGAAACTGTTTAAATAAGCAACAAAACAAAACATATTTTAAAGAAATACATAAAGAAAAAAGTTGATGAAATGAATTAATCAACATTTGAATTGCTTAGTTTAACAACAATGAGCTGCGATTATGATTGACTAAACACCCAAGTCTAAAACGCTCTTACCCTGACATCCAGACAACTTTTGAATCCTCTGTGTAAGGCAGTATGGATCAGTTCCCACCGACTCTGAAAACCACTTCCATCCTTTATAGTTATTATTAAAGAAAAACATAATACTTGTCATACAACAGTGAGATCTTTTAGAGCGATCACATGATTTAAAGGGAGGCTATGGTAAACATATAGCATGAAACTATAATTAATATACCTCAGTCTCCAAAGGAAACAGATTTTTTTCAGAGCAGGGCATCTTAACATACAAATCATCCCACACATCTCTGAACTTGGAGGGGTATGGGATGGGGACTTCTCCCTCTCTGAGGAGATCTGTCTGCAACAGGAAAGGCAACAAATCCCATCTTTAGCATCTCTTCTGCTTTATGATCTTGTTCCATGGAAACCACACCAGAATTAAATAAAATTATTGTCTGAAGCAAACTCAAACAATTAGCACAAACAAATAAACAGACATAAGTGATTCAATAATGACATGACCTGTAAAAAAAGAAAAGAAATACATTTTAGACAAAAGATAACATACACCAAACTGCCATCATCATCATTAAAAACCAGGAATGAGTCATACAGACTATTTCTGAGATAGTAGGTTGCTATTCAGGGAATTACTGTGATAGCATGAAATGTATCCAAAAAGTCCGTCCGTGACTAAATAACTACTACTAAAAAAACCACAGAGAACCATTAGTGGTATTAAACCAATGTGGAAGCAACAGAGAACAGCAAAATAAAAAGTAGCAGAGCACATAAAATCACAGAGCGAAGTTAGCAAATGCTGAGGCTCACAGTGAACAGAAGCCACCAACTTTCTACAAAGTCAGTAGCTACAGGTGAGAGGACGGATAAACGGATGGATGAGCAGATCCAACTTTTTGACCATGGGATAAGGAACACAATCTGCAATTGCAATGCTCTAATTTTCTTTTTGCATATTTACCCAGACCTGGAATCTGCATAAATCAATCATGCTTTTCCAACAAAATGGAAAAGTGTTATTTTTGCTTAAATTCTATCAGAAGATAATTATTACCAGGGTTTTCACTGATTATAACTCAGTTTTTAACAGAAATAATTTTATTATTATGGTCCGTAAAATTATTACAGTTGAGAGATGATAAAGTGTGATGTTTAACACAGAGGTAGTCTGTTTTCATGCAATAACTATGCACCGTTGTCTAGTTTGGCTGGTCTGGATGTTGATGGTATGGCTTTCTTGTAGCCTCACACAAGAACATCCAGAGTTCCTGTGGGACAGGCAGCGGAGGATAGGAAGAATCTTTACTGACAAGACACCCTGAGGGAATCTCAGAGGATGGCTCAGCTCAGCCCAGTGCCGTCTACTTCATTTCCTCTCTCATGCTGTCTGTATCTCTACATCTAAAAGAGAACGTTTCACAGCTTCTTGCCACTAATTAAAACAGAAGATATTCCAAGTGAATCGTGCTCTGGAACGTCTGTATTCTTGGTGAGAATAAAGTGGTTGTTAACTCACCCTAATTGTGACCGTATGATTTGACGTTGCTTTTAGGTGAGACAGAGGTGGAGCGCATTGAGGTTTTCTGTTGAGCTCATCTATGGGAGTCCCCAGCCATGCTTTGTCCAAGTTACACTGAAAACTGGAAATCACAGGTCAGTGAGAATGGAGTTGAGTAAATAGCACTGTCTGAACAGTCTTTTCTTTCTAAGACACCAGCCACCATATAAAGAAGTTGTACCTTTTACTAATCGCATCTGGCTGGCTCTCAATTAAGTCCTGACTCGTATCAGACAAGCCGCTGCACTCCCCCATCTCCGCATCTTCTTCTTCGGTGACAGGACAGACTTTTTCCTGAGTCAAACTTCCAGAGTCGGAATCTTTGACAACCTGCGGAGATTTTATACCCGGATCCTTTGCAGAGTCCTCCACACAGCCAACCGGACCATCACAACAGTCTGATAGACTGTTGACTACAGTGTCACACGATGGACTATCAGGACTCAGCATTTCCACATCACTGGGTGTGCCAGAAATTTTCCTGGGACTGTTACTAAGACAAAGGGTGAGTTTTGGATTTGACGGGTGTGCAGCAACGCAGGATGTTTTAACTAGGTGAGGACCGGGTGAACTGGCTCGCCTCGATTTCTGTCTATTAGCTTGCTCACTTCTACTTTCTGAAGTAACCGATTCATCCCCTTCACCTGCAGACACACAGTCTGCTGAATTTAGACAAGCCAGGCCATCGGGTGTGTTCTCTGATGGTATGTGGCATTTAGTTTGATCAGACGTTTGAAGCTCTCCTTTTGCATCCGTTTGTTGAACATCGCTCCTTATGTCTTCTGGCCTGGGGTCATCAGTCAAACTGTGGCAGAAAAGGGAAAATAAGAAACTCAACAAAAGAGCTGCTCTCTTTAAAACATGTTTCCAATGGCAATACTGCGCCTCGCAAAAGTATTCATACCGCTTAAAAGTTTTAAAGGTTATCACAATACAGCTACAAATTTCAATATATTTTATTAGGATATAATGCGATGAAACGCCATGCATAGCTGAAGTTAAGGGAAAGGACAAAGTTTTCTAAAGTTTTAACAAAAACAAATTTGAAATATCTAGAAGGTAAAGAACTTATTCTCCTTTTGTCTGAAACCACTGAACAAAAGCCAATTCTCTTCAGTAGCAATCCACTTAGTAAATAGAGAATACCTTCTTGTAATTTAATCTCAGTATAAACACGGGTTCTCTTTTTTTTCTTTTTAACACTTGGCAATCCTGCAAGAAAACCTCTTAAGGTTTGGAACAGACTTGAAACTGAGTTGGAGATTTGCCTTAACAACATTAGACCTTAAACATACAAGTAAAGCTATAATAAAACGGCTTGCACCAAGCATTTATTTGTAGACCACTAAGCAAATAGTCCAAGTATAAAACTGCGTGGGAACTGACAGGACTTTAGAAAAAAAAAATATGTTCAGGAAGGTAAAGAACTTATTCATCTCGAAAAAGTTCGAGATGAATGAGTACTACTGCAGTCCTTTATCAGAAACTTGCAAAGGTTTCTGATAATAGCATCTATGCCTGCCTAAAGCTTCTCAGAGTAGAACATGAAATAAGCATGTAATGTAAAAATTATTTTGCGCTTTACCTGCTTTGATGATCCATCTCTATCAGTCGCTTACAAGTTAAAGCAAACACACCTGTGAAGCAAAACAACAAAGTGAAGCTATAAACTGCGCTACAATTACTACAAATTGACAGCTACTCCAAGATCTTTAAGCAAAACAAGATTTGAGTTGGGTTACATGTCCCTCGCTATTTTAAGGCTAATTTAGATGGATTGGCCGCCTTAAATATTTCAGAACACGAAGCAATATATATCAAATTGTTAAATAAAAGAGAAGACCAGATAACAAACAAGCTGTCAGAGGTAAGTAGAACCACAAACTAAAATGAGCAAGCTAATTGGCTAGATAATTATTCACAGTCGATAAACCAGAGGAATGGGTGGTAGAGAATGTGTTTCTGAAGTATTTGTTTTTCTCCGAGCCTGACTGTTAAAACATCTTGCCGTGCACATCCCGACCCGAGTTGTCTTCTTTGACTGGCAGAAAGATTGAAGCGCTTTTAGGTCGTATTAGCTTCTGGAAAACAGAATATAAACACCCTGAGCAAGCTAGCGGTACTGTCCTTTTTTTTTAAACAAAGAAATGTCCACTTACACTGGTGCACCTCTTAAAGGGAGATATTAGACGACAAAGCATTACAAAATCATCTTAATGCGTCTGTATGCAAGCTGCATCGCTCCAAATATTACTATTTAAACATTAACTTTCACCTCGTTTCTGCAGATGCGGTGACACCACCAAATCAAAACCTTTCTTCTTCTTGCTTGCTTTTTAGTGGCGGTTGGCAAACAGCAATCTGGTGCTTTACCGCCATCATGCGGTAAGGAGTATGAATTAGGCTGAATAAACTTAAAAAAAAAACTTATTTTAGCTAACCCAGTTTTCATCAAATAAAGGAAAATAACATTTAAGCATATATCCACAGGCCATTTTCTTTAGCAATTTATGAGACCCATTAATTCTGTTGTTTCTCTCTGACATTTCCTACATGTTCAGTTGTTCCCCTCTAATTTTCATTGCTCAACCATTCTCAGATTCATCTCCCTATTGTAATGTTGCATTAAGTCCTGAGTGTCCCAGCCCTGGTAGTCATGATCCTTTTATATATTGTTTCTTCAAGGTCAACTTCTACAAACTTCCTTTTTAAATTCTGTAAAACCACATTTTAATCTAATCTGTCCATTTTTCCTTATTTTCACAATTTTTTTTTCATAATAGTTATTTATTAGAATATCAGGAAGATTTTCTGAATGACTTCTTACTGGACTAAGAATAAACTAAAATCTCAACGTAATGTTTTGTCTTCTCAACCCAACAATGCAATAATTTCTCCTGTGTCTAGATTGTCCAATATAATTCCCTCCCTATTTAAAGTCTGAATTCTGGAACAATGACTGCTACTTCTATAGTCTCTAGGATTTTTAACATAATAAAACTGCTCCGCAATTCACAGGACAAACAAAATGTTTATTTCTGTTCTTTCTTTTTAATAGCCTCTATTGAAGTCCACAACTGTGTTAGGTTAAATTCAAGGTATTATGGGCAATAGTACTATTGGGTTGATATTTAATTTACTGATTTCTAACTATGTTGCGTTCTGTATGATTGTCCAACTAAATGTTTAAGTATTCCAATCTATAAAGCTGAAACTTTAATTAGTTTACTTGCAACTGCAATTAACCACAAAGCCTGATTTTGTATGGCATGCAATTTTCTTACAAACTGTGTCAGAAGCTAATACAAAAACTATACAACCATAAACAACAGTGTATCAAATCACACGCCTAACTGCAAAATAACTAAAAGTTGCATACTGCCCTCTACTGTATAAGAGAACAGTGCAGATAGTCTGTCCATGTCTGTCCCTAAAACTGTTGAGTACTACCCTTCTGGCTCTTTTCCTGTTTCTTCTCTATTTAATA
Source organism: Girardinus metallicus (assembly GCA_903067095.1). NCBI lineage: Eukaryota > Metazoa > Chordata > Actinopteri > Cyprinodontiformes > Poeciliidae > Girardinus > Girardinus metallicus. The sequence goes on from CAEGAE010056356.1 coordinate 15,885, forward strand.
TCAGAGTCTGTGTACAGCAGTCACAGATTTCCTGTTTTAATAAATATACATTATACACATGAATAAAACTGTCATTACCCTTTGTCAATGGCTGTAAAAACCCACAATAGACTGAAATAATTTGAAACTGAGAAAAGTCATAGTTAATTAAAGTTTACTGAAAATTGACCAATGCAAATTCGACATTGCTTTTGAATTGTGGCTCAACAAGAACAATTAAACCAGTTTTGTTTTATAATATGTTTAAAAAATTTTAATGAAAGAGACCACGCTTCAACACAGAGCTATTAAATCAAGCCACAGCTTTATTTGCACAAAATGATAATCATTTTTAGATTTGTATCAAATATTGTATATTCTAATTTTTCAGAATGCTACATTCTTATTAATTTAACAGTGGTCACTAAAGGAAGTTATGATTTTCTGTTTTAACATGTACTATTACTTTTAAATTGTTTATTGTAAGTCTGCATGTTAACCAGTTCTTGTCTGTAAGGCTCTCAACTTATTTGAAATATAGCTGTATGAGTACAATGTGAGAGGTAAAATTTTGTTAAAAAATAGAAAGGACATCGAACATTACAAAATTTAAAAAACATACAATGCATATAAAAAAGTAAAATTATTTTTGCATTATTATCATTTTAACATATGAATAATATCTGATACTTCCTTTTGAGAAAGGAAAGAAGCACCTGTAACATAAAAATGATTTGTAGGCAAATTATTGCATAGAGAAACACTGAGCATGACTGCAGATTTTGCAGTAGAAATGCATTTTTTTAAATCTTCTTTTTTAAGAGAAAGGCTTCACGATCTTCATTGAGATGTAATTCTGTGAAGAAAAGAAAATTCAGTGTTATTGAGTTAAACGATTTTTGCTGAGATGTTCCTTCTACCGTGAAAGCAAATAAACACTGAACCAGTTTTTGACAAAATGTGATCACTTGTAATTGACAAATAGTGAAAGATAAATGTAGAAGTCTTACAGGGAGGGAATAGAACAAGATTCCAAGGAACAGGATGACCAGCAAAAGGAGAATCAGTCCAAGGAAAACCCACTTGAATCTGCGCCATATAATGAACTTCATAGTCTTGCAAGGATTTGTGAACCAGAAAAATGAAGTATCAGGGCGGCTGTAGCATAAACATAATCAGCATTGTTAGCACCCAGAAAGATCCTCAAAAATAATCCAGATCTTTGCTTAAGGAGAGATCCATTCTTACTTGGGCGGTTCCAGTTTTGGATTCATGTTTGGCTCGTCTCTGCCTTTTCCAGCAGGTCTCTCCTCCATTTCTTTTTCTTCCACAATTTCCAGCGTCATCTCCACTTTGCCCTAATTAAAAAGAAAAAAACACTGCATTTAAAAGTCTCCACATAAAAAAAACTCCAACATAAATAAATCTTGCTCTGGACATTATCAAACATACACCAAGCTTGTGTTTCCCATCTTTCTCAACTGCACATGGCCACCAGCCCCTCACAGACTTTTGGGAGAAAAGTGAAGATGAGACGTTTCTCATCTTTCCTAACAGCATCTTCAGGCTGCACTTTTCTGGAGTCTTGGCAGGGGGCATCAAATTGAGCAGGTCAAGTTCAACTGAGCCTGTGGAGGAAATATGATCATAAGATGTTTTGTGCACATGACACCTGATATTTATATACAATGTATGAAAAGAGAGAACTATTTCCCATCACTATCTGACATTAAACCAGACCAAATATGTCTTGTTTTGGGTTATTAGGTTATATTAGCAAAATCATTTATATGTAGAATACCAGAATGATTGGATATTTTTGAGAATTTGGGGAAGTTTGTGATCATTCTAACAAAATGAGGTTAAATGTAAGAAATATGTATCAATCTCAGAACAAATAAGGAAACACATTGTAAAGTGCTGGCTGAAGCTAGTGAGAGTTTGTCATTTTACAGAGAGAGACAAATCTTGTCTGAGATTCCTCAGAGAAGGTATTACTTCAAAAACAACAAAAAAAAGATTATAGTTTGCAATTGCACTGAGGCAAACATTTTATTTGTCATTTGTAGGTCTGATGAAAGTGAGGAATAGTGTTTTGCCATAATCACCATCACTACATTTGGAGGAAAAAGGGAAATGCAAGAGGTGGTAGATTGCTGGTGGTAGATACCTCATAACATATTATGTTATGAGGTATTTTGCTGCAGGAGGGATTGGTGCACTTCACAAACTAGATGGATCTAACTGTTTATGAAAGCATTCAGCAAATAGAAATCATTTTATTAATCCTATTTGACCTAAAATAGGAATGACTTAAATGACTGTTTTGATGTCAGACAGTGAGAAAATAATCACTATGTCTGTCTTGTATATATTGTGAAAAACTGCGGTTTCAACCTTAAGTGTTGATCTATAATCCTGACATATCTTGAGTAAATAACCAAAATATATTACCCAAGTAATCATCAAGTGAAAATTTGTCATTGTCCCATATTTGGATGATGATTTTAGGAGGAAACCTGTGCTCAGTTTTGTCCAGATTCCAAAAATGTTCCTAGAAATGGTCAAATATTTTCTATTAATTATTATATTTAAACACATAAAACACTGAATGACTTCTTCCTGGCCTATAGATTCACTTACTTTTCTTGAGGCAACACACAGCTGTTCTGCAGGTAAATAGTCAAACTCAAAGATGAACCTCCAGTTAAAATTTCCATCGCCATCCAGAGATCTGTAATGGACATCTGTCTTCTGCTTATTCTCTTCCATTCCTGGCATCCACCTGAAAAATAGTCAAATACCCAAACACGATGTCTTGAGTAAAAATATCTCTGAGTCCAAAATACAGAGAATTGATTTTGGTTAGAGACAACATCAGTAATTTACCCTTTAACATAAATATCGCTCATGTTTTCGCCAGTGATACTTGTTTCATCCAGAGTGACCTCAGTTGTGTTCCAAACGACGACTCGAAGGAAGTATCTGTTTAAATACGTTGTCACAGTGCTTTAAGTATTGTATTTATTATGTTAAAATGTTAACCTGTACCAAAGTTGTGAAGCTTTTCTTACTTTTTGGCTTTCCGAGGAGTAATAACGCATGGCGGTCCAGGCAGGCCCTGACTCTTGGGGAAAATATCTACCCACATTTCAATCTTTCCCTGCATTTGTGAAAAAGAAGACTCAATCCAACCTTTCGAAATTTGTATTGTTGTTGATCTCACAGTGCCCTGAAAAAGTGCTTACATCACTTGAGCTGTTTCACGTGTTATCATGCTACAATCACAAAAGTTATTTTAATTTCCCTATCACTAGCTCAAATATTCCAAGTGGCAAGATTATATTTTCAAACACTGCCTACATCAAGTGAAAATTCAGTGAAATTTAACAAACACAGTCAGATTTGTCGTATTTTTTAACCTGAGGGAGATTGGGTTGGTGTGAACTGTGCAGGGTTCTGGTCTCCACATGTTCAGGAACAAAACCCTGGTCTCTAAGGACATGCAGGGCCAGTCTCTCTCTAGCTGGTCCCAAATGTTGGTGGATCACAGAGTTTTCCTCTGGAAAAAGGATCACACACAATTGAAAATAATGCATTAATTCAAAACTTTATTAACAGGCTCAGGTCCACAATTATGCAAATAAAGTAGGTATATTTCTTATTAAAATATGAAAATATAGTATGGTTAACAATAGAAAAAATTTAAATGAAAAAAAAACGGAGTTTTTCCTGATGAACTGTCACACTTAGTTACTAAGTAGGGATTTGTGAAACAGCACTCAAACAGCTGTTTGAGTGCTGTTTCACTCAAACAGCACTTTATTAATTCTTACAAGAATGAGAACAGCAAGCAAATATGTTCAGTGTCCATTCAGCCTGATCTGATCTACTATACTTGGAGTTTTCGCAAACGCCAAGAAAAAGTTCAAATTTGTTTTCCTAATAAAACTGCTTTCAATATTCAAACATCTGAATGCCGCAGCCGACTCTGGATCATTGAAGGTAAAGTCTCAGTGCATCATTGTATGCAAGATGCACTTCAGCATGTTAAAGTTTTATTTGTCATACAAGAAAAATGAATGGGAAACACTGCAGATTCTATTCCAAAGCAAAAATCACTCTGCAGGAAGTGAGGGAAAGGGGAATTTTAGACTGCTAAAAAAATACATTAACTTGAGACAATGAAAAATGCTGTGTCATGCCAGCTGTAAACAGGTATTCCAACCCAGCATGACTAAATTTTACAGTTTATCCTCGTTTAGTAGTTTTGCAACAAAAGTAGCATTTTTATGTCACACCACAAGTTTTGTGTCCTATTAAGTTCAGCTGATTAGACCAGTGGCTCTGTAATGCAAATCTTGTTGATGTGGAAAAAAGTGCTACTTGCTGACTCGTGTTTAGGGGTATTGTCTTGTTGAAATATCATTTTTGTGGTATTTCCTCTTTGACACGACCTTGTCAGGTATGTTGATTGATACAAGCTCAGTCGATTCAACTGACACTGAACATGAAAGGCTGACAAAGCAAGAATCCTAAAGGAAGAAAACAGCTGCTGAGAAATAAAGAAATCTTAAATATAAATTGTACCATAATCTTGCAGTTTGTATTGTTTTCCAGCAAAGGATAGAGAACTTCCATTTTCATCTATGTGTGGAGGAAGAAGGGCTTTTTCTTTAGCCAAATTTTGGAGGATCTGGGAAGGTTTCAATTGATCTCTCCACTGATTTATTCCAGACCTACAATCAAATGTCAAATGCATAAAAAAAGCAATCAAAACAATAAAGATCTTCAACCATCAACCTTTAAAGAACAATTTCAGGAAAGTAAAGATATTATGCCACTTCTCTGTAGAAGAAAGTTTCCACTTACACACAGTATGTCTCTGGAAGCCCACAGCAAGACCTGAAAAAAGACAGGAACCTGTTCTCCAAGTCGATGACCGTCTCACCAACTTTTTCATCTCTGCTCAGTAAGTCAAAGTCAAACACAGCGATTTTCAGATCCTTTTCCAGAGGGAGGAAGCAGGACAGCTCAAACATCCTGTTTAGACATTAATAGAAGTGGAAAGACGATGCAGTCATACAGACTAATTTTTTCTGGTCTTAAAATAACTTGAGAATAAGAAACCTCACCTTCCAAACTCTGGATTGAGGGTGTTTGGTTTGTAGTTATCCCTGTCATCAATTGTTTTTCTCCCAAGCGTTATCTTAATGTACGGGTCACACTGAAATAAACGCGAAAAAACACAAAATAATAAACTCAAGACAAAAAGAATCTCATATTCAAAGTGAACTAGTAGAAGAAGATCAAAAATTCAATTCTTATTTTATGATCTTAACCATTTTCATTTCATAAGAAGCTCACCAGGCCATTCGTATCCTTGGGTTGCAGATCAATGCCACGCACCACATATATTCTGACCAGGCACTCCTGTGGTCCGAGCTCAGGACGCTCTCTGAACTGGCGAGGTGGAGCGTGCTCCCCTTGGCCAGGCAGAGGGTAAATCCTGAAGGAACCCTAAAGGTCACCAAAGTCAACAAAGCAAATGCTAATCACTGGAACACACTTACAATCTCTGCACTTCTCATTCTGTGTCCAGAATAAATTTAGCAACATCCATCCATGCATTATCACAGTAGACCCTTGTCCCTTTAGGACAAGGTTGTACAGATAACGTTCATCTCCAGCTAATGTTCCGGGCAAGGGGCGGGGTACACACTGGACAGGTTACCAGTCTGTCGCAGTCCAACACAGAAACAGACAACCATGCACACACACACTCACACCTAGGGAGAATTTAGAGAGACCAATTAACCTGACAGTCATGTTATTGGACTGTGGGAGGAAGCCAGAGTACCTGGAGAGAACCCACGCATGCACAGGGAGAACATGCAAACTCCATGCAGAAAGACCCCGGGCCGGGAATCGAACCCAGGACCTTCTTGCTGCAAGGTAACAGTGATACCAACTGTGCCACTGTGCAGCCCATTCAGCAACATAAGACCAAAAAAATAAAATAAAATAAAAAAAACGCCACAATTTGGTCACCAAAGATTTCTACTGCAAGAGAAAATGTTAATTATAAATAGTTATTGGCAACGGTATATAACATCCTCTTTTAATTGTAAGATTTAACCAAAGTAACATAAAACACATTCAGTTGCCATGTTGCTAAAAGGTGCAATCCAAATAAATTTGCCTTATTTTATTGTTGGGTCAGTAATTAAACATTGCAAGCAATTAAAATCATCTCCTCATTACAGTGACAGTTTGCTACCTTAAACTCTCCCACAACAGAGGGATCTTCCTCCTCGTCTTCGGTCTTTCCACGGTAAAGCTTGAAAGTGCTGCAGAAATCAGTCAGACCCTGGAACTCTGGGACCTCTTCTAATTCAGTGTCATAAACCTGTGAACCCAACATCAACAGTCTGTCTTTTTAATATTCAATATGCATGCACATTGGGTACATAAAAAAATAAAAATAAAAAAAGCAAGTCATCTGTCTCAGTTCCACATTTCTTGAATCTTGATATCACTATTTCTGAAAACTACACATAAATATTCATACACACACACGCATTTGTATATATATAAACACATATATTAGATAAGGATGCTCCGATCAG
>CAEGAE010056360.1:0-10009 GCA_903067095.1 Girardinus metallicus
CTCGAAACGGTTCGATCTAACCTCGAAACGGTTCGATCTAACCTCGAAACGGTTCGATCTAACCTCGAAACGGTTCGATCTAACCTCGAAACGGTTCGTTCTAACCTCGAAACGGTTCGTTCTAACCTCGAAACGGTTCGATCTAACCTCGAAACGCTTCGTTCTAACCTCGAAACGCTTCGTTCTAACCTCGAAACGCTTCGTTCTAACCTCGAAACGCCGTTTCGTTCTAACCTCGAAACGGTTCGATCTAACCTCGAAACGGTTCGTTCTAACCTCGAAACGCCGTTTCGTTCTAACCTCGAAACGCTTCGTTCTAACCTCGAAACGGTTCGTTCTAACCTCGAAACGCTTCGTTCTAACCTCGAAACGGTTCGATCTAACCTCGAAACGGCGGTTCGTTCTAACCTCGAAACGGTTCGTTCTAACCTCGAAACGGTTCGATCTAACCTCGAAACGCCGTTTCTTTCTAACCTCGTGATGCGTCTCTGAATCCACGTTCACTTCATTTTACTGGCATAATGTTTGAGTGTCAGCACACAAGGCTTCATTCTACCCATTTAAAGTTTAAATATTTCCATATAGCTAATAGTGTTTGCTCTTGGACAATAGTATCAAGTATTTTTCTTAATATTGGCATGAAGCTGAACATTTTAGTTTCAACCCTGAATGATCTCACCTACTTTTATTTAGGAGCTGTGCTATTTTTCATTGTAAATGTAATATCAAAAAGATTATTTTTTTTACAAAAATATCAGTTGGGTTTGAATGAAATTCGAAAACAAAAGAGAGAAATCTAGAAAACGCTGTTTATTCTATGAAATATTGAAAAAAATGACAGAAATAGATATTATCTTACAAATTTGAGTCCAGCTTGCATTTTTTATTCTTCCTTTATAAGCTGCACGTGTTTTTAAAACTGGATAATAATGAATGTTGTGTTCATAAACCCATCAATTCTTCCAGCTTATATTTTTCTAATTGAAAACAAGAGAAGTAAATTTACACAAACTGAGCCGTTTCCATTCTGATCTCTCACTCCAGAAAACGGCTCAGGACTTCGAAAAGCTTTGGTTATTCTGTATTTTGTCATTTTCATTTCATTCTATTAATAATCCTGCACCAACGTTTTTATTTATTTATATCTTTGTTGGCCGTCTTCACGCTTCAGCAGCTCCGGCTTTTTGGCAATTCTGTTACTAATCTAAAAAGTATCTCTAAATTATTCATGAGGCATTTAAATAAACACTTTTATTTTGATATATTTCTCAAGGTTCTTGTTTTAAAGTGTTTAAAGAACCGTTTTTGTTGGTTAGGAGCCCATTTCATCTCTCGCTTCATGGGATAGATGTGCTGTCTTAGAGGAGAGAATCCCAAGTGGTCAGTCATGCAGACAAGCTGTAAACAAGTCCCCTGTTTTACCAAACACATTTGAAAGGCAAATAAATTTAATGCCCAATCTGCCTGCTTTAAATATTTATTGGTCCCACTAGTTCTCCGCTTTCCCCAGCCGGCTTTTCCATCTGATGACTTTCCAAAGGAGAGATTTAAATGAGGGGAATAGAGCAGGATGCTGCTTCAGACTCCCAGAACCTCCATCGGTACCTAAAGGGAAGACAAAGCGGCTGAGTCTGAAATTTTAGTGTTTTTCTTTCACCTTCATCTAGTCTCTGAATTGCCTCGAGGTGCAGACTTGTGCAATCATCCTGGTGCTGTTCTGGGTTCGCCACAACTGAAACCCATCGAAGAAAATTAAAGACGAAGGTGAAAGTAAAAATATTTCCATTAAAGCTTCGTATAAATACACCATGCAGTGTTTTCATGTGAAGCGTTTTCTGTGACATTGTGTGACCCGGTGGGAGTGTGGTGGTACGTTTCTGTCAGGTAAACATTTCTGTTCCTTTAACTCTCATCCCGTTTGTGTCAAAAAGCTTCATACAGTAAAGATCGAACTTTATCCGTCCTGCAGCAGAGATGCTTTCAGGCGCAGTAGGAATCTGAAGCATTTCTGTTGAAACTTTGACAAAATCCTTGTAAGAGGTTTTTTAATGATTTGTTGATATTAAATTTAGTTTGATCTGAATGATTTGGACCAGTTAAGAAAATAATCGACCTTATGCCAAGAAGATGATTGGTTTCCATCAGCTCTCATTGGTTGGAGTCGGTTTTACTGTCGGAGAAGCAAACGGTTGCAGTCAGAGGGAGCCGGAGAGCCGATGGCTGTTTGTTCGGACACTTAGAGTCCGACGCAGAGCGTAAGCGGCGAGTTGGTGGTTGGTCCAAAACGATGAAACTACAGCAGCAAAGGATATTAAATGCACCGTGTAGAGAGCTGTACGCCATCAAACATTCATGTGTTATGGCCTGGAGGATATTATGCAACCGGCTGAAGGGCTTGGAGCTCGGACAAATGGTTTCTAGGAAGGCTGACCGGTCGGCAGCGAGCGCATGTGTGTGTGTCCTCATCTGTAAACGCTGTCCGCCTCTTTACAAATCATTTAGGTCCATAAAAAAACAGCAGCGGCTCATTCATCACACACACACATTCCCACAGCGGTGTCATTACTGAGGCTCATTATCGAAATCAATTCAATTAAAGGCTGTAATTGGCGTAGTAAAACCCAAACGCTACGGCAAACAGAGCCGAAGGAAGGCAAACCTCCGCCACGTCACGCGCGTCCGCTCCTCTCTAACTACAGAAATATTAATAGTCTTCTTTAAATTAACTTCCCATCTTCCCTCTGCATGTTGGTGGCGCCGTTTAAGGGTATTGATTAGCAGGAGGAAGAGGATGGAGGAGACTGTAAATGGAGGCTAACTGTGTTAAACACTTAGCGGCGTCGGGGTGGAGGAGACGCGTCATAGCTAATACCAGATCCTTCAATCAGGCCCTCACAGTCATGTTGGGTTAATTGTTTACCGAGCTAAATGAAGTGGGGATAATTAAGAGTAACTGTGCTGCTGAGGAGAGGCCGATCGTTCAGAACGCCTCCGTTCGGTTTGCTGGAAACGCTCTTCATCTGGGACGGCGTCCGGTTCTGGTCCAGTTCCGGTCCAGTTCCTCCACTTTTACTGGCTTGGTGGAAAAAACTCTCGAAACACAGCTGCACTATCCCACTGTGAGTTTTAGAAAGCGCCAGCCTCTGGGACAGCAGGCGAATGCGACCCAAATCAGTCTAAACGGGCCGATTCTGATCTTTGTACCCAGAAACATCGATTTGAGCCGCGCCCATGTGTGGACTTCACCTGATGGTTTTCAAAATGTCTGCAGTCTGAAAATCGCCTCGCATTTCATCCAACTTTTACACCATCGTCATAATTTTGCACCAGAAGAATCCAGACGTGGTAAATCTGGACGTAAATAGACAGTTTGCTGTGGATTGTGGGTAATGGTTGTCGTGGAGACGCCTCTTCATCGGTTCTTTAAAAGATGTTTAAACGGAAAATTAACTATTTAAATATTTCTCTGGCTGCAGACGTGTTGAGTTTAGGTCAGGAGATGTTTTCTGGTCTTTCCTGTTTTGAGTAGTGAAACAAATCAGCTTCATATTTCATATTCCAACGAAGCAGGAAGTTCTTTCCGGCTGAGAGTTTGTAGAGTTCATAAAAGCTATTTCTGGTCCAACAACATTTGACTTTTATGACGTAAAAAATGACCAAAAAAAGCCTTTAATATGAAGGTGAAAATAATGACCATTAAATAAAAATATTTTATAAAGTTTCATAAATATTTAGTATTTCCACATGAATTTGTCTCAGTCATCCTGCAGTTTTCCTCCATTCGTCCTGATAAACTCTGTCAGGTTGGTGTACTTCAGCTGTGAACAGGTCTGGGCTTTGACTAGGCCAATCCAATCTCTACCTTGTTTTTCTTTTCAAATCATTTTTTGTTGCTTTAGCTCAATGCTTCGGGTCGTCGTTTTTCCAGTTTTTTAAAAGTCGTTTTAATTTTATTTCCAGTTGAGAATAAATGAACTCAAATCAGATAAAATATTTTATAATTTCAAGTTAGCGAGCGCTAAACCAGTTTCTTTCTCCACGTTTAGGACTTTCTGTCATGTCTGACTCTGTATCTTGAGAAGCTGGAAGCATTCGGTTTAAAAGCGTCAGGAAGAGTAAAAAAAAGGACTGAAGGTGTTGAGAGGAAGTGGAAGCAGCAGGATTTGTTTTAACTTCCAGATCCATAATCTCCAAAGCAAACTGCGCCGGCAGCCAGCAGGCCACTGGAACGCCGAGCAGACCTGAGTCGATCCAACGGGATTCGCTCTGACATCAACATCTGGGTCTGTTTGAAGCTTTGATCAGCTCACATGACAGCCGCACACTTTAATCCGAGCAGACACACGTTCGCCGGATATTTTTAATCTAATTTGCAATTCCTGTGAATCAGAAAGCTCCGATTCGTCCTCATGGAGCAGCAGCCTGATGAACAACGAGCAGAAAACATGGATTACAAACGAGCGACACAAAAACATCTCTTCATTTCTGGGCTGACTTCCTCCAGCCTATCAGACAGACAGTTTATTTTCTGAGTTATGCTAATAAAACATTCCTGTTCATCTGCTGGTCTCCAAGTTGGAAAAATGTGTCTAAAAATCCAACATGGCCGCTGCTGCTGACTTTAGGTTAAGACTGCAGTGAATTAGCAGATCGGATGTGAACATTTTAATTAAATTTGGACCTAATGGATTCACCATCATTATTTACTCCTGTTTCATGAGCTGGAGGCGAAGCGGTGAGCTGACATAATGGAGAAGCGGTCCCGGTACCATCAGGACCTTTTTTCTTTATAGAACGTTTCTGAATACAGCTTAGAATAAAACTAGTCTATTAAATAATTGTCAGAAAGTGTATATTTGTATAAAAGATCGAACCTTTGCAGATATTATTTCCAGTTCAGTGTTAGATCTGACCCTGCTGGAGATGTTTCTGTGTGGCGAAGTGAACAGGTGCAGCTCGGTGGACGTGTTTGTCCTGAAGGAGACGTGATGAAGCAGTGAGAGTTTCCTGACGCGTCTTGAGCGGTGATGACTGTCTGGAGGTCATTCGTGTGGTTTTCCACGCCTTGCTGGGTGTTTTCCCCTTCCAGCTCCGGCTCCGTGTGTGAGCTCGGACGCTCTCCGTCATCGATATCGAGCCCCGACTGCGAGGGCCATCTGTCTGACTTTGACCCAGCGGCGCTCCGCCACACCTTCACCGCAGATGGACGACAACGTGTGTGGGGGTGTGTGTGTGTGTGTGTGTGTGTTTGGGGAAGTCTGCGTTCATATTTGGTTGCTGCCGGCGCACAGATGCTGCAGCTCTTCCAGCTCCTGGACCAAATGACCTTTGACCTTTCCAAGCACCGGCGTCGAGCATTAGCCCAAAAGCAACAGCTAACATTTAGGAAGTGAGGCGCTTCCAGAACTACTTAACGGAGACGGTTCATCAGCCGGTCCAACAGAACCAGCAGGGGGCATCTGGTGATGCTGAACTGCTTCAGTACAGCTGGGAACATTTTACTGCCGCACTATTCAGTTTTATTCAGATGCTTGGGTCCACGATTTGATTCAAACTCGATTTTTGAGTCAAAACAATTAATCATAATAATTTCTGCTGAAACCAAGAATGACAAAAAAGGTTAAAGTGGTGAAATGTTGCGAATTTTATGAATAAACCAGAAACGTTTCCGGAAGAATCAGATTCAATCCCACACTGCTCACCAGTGCAGATTTTGCTCTTTCAAAGAAAGTCTTGAGTCCAAACAGCACAAATCCAGATAAATGAAGCTATTTATAGCAGCCATTATTCTCAGCCATGTAGTTTTAACCAGTAACAACACGGCGGCTCAGCAGCTCATTATTGCCAGAGCGAGCTGGGACCAGGCTGCACATTAATATGGAAATTAAATCCTAATCGATTTTTCCAAGGTATGCATTTAGCGTGTTTTCCTGCAGCGCTGGCCGCCGCGCATGCTGCAGCCTGCTAGAAGACGACTGAAAACAAACGGAGACACTTCAGCTGAAGAGCACCACAGACGCACGACGAGCCGATAATCAGCTCCTTAAAGCTCACAGAAACTTTAACTTCATTATGATCAAACTTCAGGAAATGACTGCACAGCTGCCGCCGCTTCGCTCCACACTCTTCAAAAAAAATTATGCAAAATTATCTTGCAGTGGATTTGAACGTATTAGAGCCGCTACAGATTTTAAAAAGAGAAAATATTGTGAGATTAATCTCAGAAATGTTCTAAAATAAACATGAACATTTCTGAGATTAATTTTATAATTTCCAAGCAAATTTTTGATTTAGCAAACTCAGAAATTTCTACATTATTTCTAGAAAATTTCTGATAAATCTACTTTTCTTTTGCAAATTATCACCGTTTTAAACTTTTACACTCTTTTTTTTTTTTGCCTGAAAGCTTCTGAGATTAAATCTAAAATTGTCTTGAGTTTTGGCAGAAAATTTCTCTTCTTTTTTTTATTTAATCGATGACGGCCCTGATACTCTGCTATTCAAAGCTGCGGCATTTTTCTAGAAATTTTAATTTTTTTCAAGCCGTTTTTCTACTTTTCAAACTCAGAAGATTTTTTGTTTTAACTAGAAATGTTCTGAGCCTTTTGGTGTAAATTTATCTCTTTTTGCCTGTCATCAGTGGCCTTACTACTCCTTTGTATCTCTGAGGGTTTATAATCATTTCTATTAAGGATTTTGTCAGGAATCTGGTTTGGTCTGGAGGTTTTCGGCAGCTGCAGGTAAACAGGAAGTGGATTCCCCCCCGCCATAGCGACTGGTCTGTATTTTTCCAGCAGAATGCCAGCGCAGCATCCGGTGCAGTTTGAGGCCCGGCGTTCTCCTGCGCGCAGCCAGAACTTTGGAGGTTCTGCCGCTTCCTGCTGAGTGCATAATGAGTGGCAGGCTGCGGCTGTGGGCCTGCCGGGCAGGAAGAAACAGCACTGTGGAATTGTGGGATAGCGGAGGAGAGCCTTGCTTTGTTGGTCTCGGCGGGAGCTCACCGAGATCAAACACGTAGACGGCGGCGCCGCCCGCCGGGCATTCTGGGTAGACAGACCTGAGGAGGAGCCGCCTGAAAGCCAGGCGCCGTTCTCCTTGTTTGTACCTGAGCTGCAGGAGCGCGCTGCTCGCTTCGGTTAGCGTGGGCGGCGCGCGGTGGCGCGGCGTTTTTCAGGAGTGAATGACGGCAGCGCCACGGAGCCTGTCATGCCTTTTGTTGTTCTGTTTTTTTGTTTTCTGCCTTCAGAGGACAGACTTTGAAATGGATTAACGAAAACTGACTGGATGCGACTTCCAGGTTCGCTTTGACATGACTCTCCTCCGTTTGATGTGGCATCAACCCTCAGCCAGCACACAAAGCCTCATCCACATCCCCGCATCTGTCCTTATGCTGCTCGCGCTGCAGCGCGCCGCCTCGGGGGCCGCGCCGCTCTCTGTCCGGCTTTTATGACCCTTTGTCACTGTTTCTCTCTTTGATGCAGGAGCTGCACGTCTCTGCTGCTTCTGTCTGATTTCTAGCATTCTGCAAAGTACGGAGCTCAGTGAGAGCCGAAAAACAGAGGTTGGAGAAGAACGATGAGTCAAAAGAAAATTATAAATAAATAAAGTCAAATAGTTTTTGTAGGCCCAAAACTTTAGAAGCATTTTTCACATTTCTTTCTTTTGATTTTTGTCACTTTGCTTCATAACACTTCCTGTATTTAGCTTTGTGTAATAAATTAAAGCGTGGTCTGAGGGCCACCAGCGGCCCCGGACCACGCTTTGGACCCCCGTCCAAACCTAATAACTGGATATTTCATCTCTTACCATTTGTTTATATCTGGAGTTTTTTGCTATGCAGTTTAATTTAAATTCAGAAACAAAGGAAGGCTTTCCAGTATAAGCATCCTGGTGATGCTGCATCTCAGTCGGACAGAAGCCAAGGTTTTGATTAGGCCATTCAGAGGTGGACTACCTGGAGTTGTTTGGATCATTTTTCTGCTGCAGAACTAAAGTGAGCTTCACTATGTGATGGTCAGACATTCTCCTTTATGTTCCCATCAAGCATCAAGACCCACCCCAGATCACCACTCTGCCACCACCGTGTTCTACTGTAGCGGCCATGTTGTTCTTGTTGTTCTGTGTGATCTGATTTTCCCAGAAGTCCTGAGGATCGTTGAGATGTTTTCTGGTAAATGTGAGTCGGGTCTTTGTGTTCTTTTGGTGGTTCTGGTCTCTCTTTCTTATTGTTGAATCGTGACCTCTGACCTCTGCTTTCCTCTGGACCTCCTGCATGAGTCGACGATGAGCTCTCGCAGTAATTCTGCTGGGTCAGCCTCCTGGGAAGGTTCATATTTATATTTAGTGCATCGCAGGTTTAGATATTTTGGCCTACTTCGTGCCGTCATACAGATCCTATTAAAATGATTTGTTGAGGTTTAAATTCCTCCATGAACGATCAGGACTTCCTGAATCTCTGATGGTTGAAGAACAGATTTAAAACTGTAAATGTCTTTATTGTGGATCTCATTCAATATTATTCAATAAGTTAAACATGTTTTTGAATTGAAAATGTTGGTTCGTTTCCTATATGTGGTTTGATTAATCTTTATATATGGTTTTGATTAATCTGATAACTAATTGCAGACGCCGTAATTTAGTTGATTTAATACCACTAATGAAGTAATGCCACTAATTTTAAACGATTGTTTTTGTTGCTTTTTGTAATTACATTTCATGTTGTTTTAGTCAGTTTATTTTGGTTGTATCTTATTTTCCTCAAAAGATGCAAATGTTATTTGGTTATTAAAGTTTTATCTGGAACACATTAAAAAGGTAAAAACAGGATAAATCTGTAGGGAGGCAAACACTTTTCCACCTTTGGATTTCTTTGTTCTTTCATTCATTTGTTCCAGTCTAAATTTTCAGCTGACTGCCCCCTTGAGGCGGTGCGTGGAACTGATCAGTGGACCTAATGTGTGTGTGTGTGTCGTTGTGTGTGAAATAGGCCAGTGAGAAGGGAAAAAAAAATGTCAGAGTGAGAATGATAAGGAAGAGAGCAAGACGGGGGAGAGTTGGGATAAAGGTGTGTGATAGAATTGGAAGATCAAAGCCCTCTGTCACAGCGTGACTGAGCCCAGGGGCGTAATGGGTGAGACAGGGCACACACACACCGCCGCCGACACACACACCTGCACACACACTCCCTCACGGCTGGTATTTGACTCTGAGTGTGATTGATACCGGGCTAGATTTGGAGAATCACTGTCATTCGTCTCTCCGCAGATCAAACAGCCACATAATCTCCCATAAAGGAAAGAGAGATGGAGGGAATAAAAACGGGACATAAGAGGAGAGGGTTCAGCCGGGCGCGCGAGGTGACAAAGCCGTCTCATCGCTTAAAGTGTTTTCTTGTTTTTTCATAAAAGACGAGCCACAGCTGAAAACACATCCATCACGCGGCTCTATTAAACTGCTCTCTGTGCGCGTCGCAGAGATGAATGGGAGTGTGAAAGTGTACATTAGACAGTATTTACGCTGCTTACAGAAACGTCTTTATCCTCATCACATCCGGCAGAAACCTCTTGGTTTCAAAGCATCTTCACGCCGCTGCGCCGCTTTACCCAACGCTTCACATCTGACTGCAACTGCAGCAGCGCAGGCTTTAAGTTATGGGTGTCCAAAGTGTGGCGCCCGGGCCGTTTGTGGCCCTCAAAATGATTCTGGATGGGCCTGGGTCAAGAATAGTCTAAATTGGTTTTAGATGATGCAGATCCACATTTAAAAACAGTGTTGGGGTCAAATTTTCACATAATTTAGCTTTTAATGTAATAGTAACAGGAAACAGAAACATTCAGATGTTTTTACTAAAACGCAATTTTAACCACGTCCATTTTATAGAGCAGGAGTGAGTCACTTCCTGTTCTGGTTGCTAAAAAGACACAAGAAAATACTGATTTTTTTAAAATACATATATATTTTTAGCATTCATATGTATATATATATGTATATATATATATATATATATATA
>CAEGAE010056365.1:0-16809 GCA_903067095.1 Girardinus metallicus
TCACACATTCATACACCGATACGCAGATCGGTAGGCAATTTGGGGTTAAGTGCCTTGCCCAAGGGCACATCGACATGGGACAGGAGGAAGCTGGAATTGAACCTACAACCTTCCGATCACAAGACAACTTGGGAGCTGACTCTCAGTCTCTACTTCAATTTATCCCAACTATGTTTTGTTGGATTGACTTTGGGATCATATGTAGGCAAGTCAAGGCCTTCCACCCCATATTAGCTCACTCGTGTCTTTGTGGACCTAACTTTGTGCACTGATGCAGAGTCAACAGGGGCATTCGCAAACTGTCCCCACAAATTTGGGAGCATGGAGTTGTCCAAAAAACATCTTGTTTTCCTCCAGGAATGAAAGCTGCTTTCATTTGAACTAAAGGACTGTACCCAACTACAGAAAATCAATCCTACAACACAACCCCCTCTCCACCAAACTTCACATTTGACACTTTGACACTCTTATGGCAACAGCCATACTCAGACTCATTCATTGGCATTCCAGAAGGATTCATCTGATTCATCTTTGCCAAAAAAAAACCTCCATTGCTATAGAGAGCTTTTGTGTGCTTTACTGCACCACATCTGATGCTTTGTGCTGCTCTTAGTACTGAAAGGCATGAATACAACTGCTCAGCCATGGAAGGTCATTCCATGAATTTCTTTATGCATTGTTCCTGAGCTCTCCTGAAAGCCACATAAAGTTTGGAGGTCTCACAAAGCAGGGTGGATGCTTTCACAGGCACTGTAATTACATACTCTTTAGAGGTATTCAAGCTTGTAACAGTCAAAATGACATATTGTTCTGATACCATTTGATTCGGTTAGCATTTGATCAGAAATTATGGAGGAAGCAATAAGTAATTGCCCTTTCCCTTATTGTTTGAACTCATACTATCTCGAATTGATTCTTTATTGCTGAAGACAGATCCCCAGAAAGCTGGATTTTACAAACGTTTATCATGCTGAATGCAGACATGTAGCCGACCCAACCTCTGTACTGACAGTTACCAGAGTTTTATAGGTTTGGGGGAGGTTCACTCCCTGCTAAACAGTGTGAGTGTTCTTTGAAATCACCCATTAAGGCACTAAGCACAGGCTCTTAGCTTTTCGTCTGTTGCTCTGACTATGTGGTACCATTATCTCTACTGCGCCTTTTCCCATGGTATAACATTACCTCCCAAACTAAGTCTGTCTGAACACACAGACAAACTTTGACATAGTATCCTAGCACCTTAGTAGTACAGAGCTAGAATTTGTAGAATTAACTCATTTAGTAGATATAGAGTGAAACGGGAATTCCACAAAGAACGTTTTAGGTCCCATCCTTTTCAGTTTAGATCGTCACCATTTTGCAGACGTGTTTGCTGATATTGGCATTCAGACTGTTCCATCAGTATGACTGATGGAACAGTCATACTGTTGCAGAAAAGTTACATCAAAGTTTAGAAAACTTACTGAATGGCTGGACTCCTCGTGGTTAACTTGAGATAATTTGAAAACTGAGTGTATTTGTTTTTCTGTATAAATGATTGAAAACCTTTCTGCTATAAAAAAGGGTAACAGGAAAAAAAGAGAAATATCCAGAGATAATTCATGTCAAACAAATGTATGTTGCCCCTGTTAACATTAATATGAATGAATCACTGTACTTTACAACAAGAATTCTGC
The DNA here is from genome assembly GCA_903067095.1 of Girardinus metallicus. Classification (NCBI taxonomy): domain Eukaryota; kingdom Metazoa; phylum Chordata; class Actinopteri; order Cyprinodontiformes; family Poeciliidae; genus Girardinus; species Girardinus metallicus. The sequence goes on from CAEGAE010056365.1 coordinate 1,677, forward strand.
AAATTAATGCTAATATGAATAACTCTGTCAACAAATGAGGCCAGAAAACCTCAGAATAATCAGATTGTGTTGTTAATCATAGCCAGCAGGAGAAATCAGAGAGTTTTGAGGCAAATTAATGTTTTAAAATACAGATGGGAATCCTTTGAGAGTATTTAGAACTTCACAACAAGTATATTTTTAAAAATTATAAGAAAATAGCATAATTTTTATGTAAAATTTAATGAAAAAAAATTGGGGGTGGGGGGGAATTTACATTATAACACAAGCCACATTTATTCCCACTTAACATGGTTGAAATTACACACATATCACATCATCTGACCAAGATTAGAACATTTTTATTTTGTATTTATTGCTAAGTTAATGTGGAACCATCTGTAAAAACAGAAAAATAAAGCTGTGATTGAACTCAAATTTTCAGTTTTTCAATGATCCACAATGGAAATCCACCAAGAACTGGATGAGAATTAAGATATGGAAAGTGCAGGGCCAACACGGAGTTCAAACTGGAACCTAATTGGATGCACATGGAAGAAATTTTTCAAATGTCTCACACCTGAAAAAGAGGAGCGGGGCAAACTTTCCTGAGACTTGAGGAGGGCAACAAGAAATATCTTATTAAAGGTATTGTAGCCAAGGGATAGAAACAAAGAAGTTATGAGAACGTCTTAATCTTTTCCTCACTTAGAATATAATTTTTTGTCAATTTTGTAGAGGACCAAAACAAGGTAAGTTCTTGGATTTTACTTGTAATAAAATCAGGTTTTATTCAGAGAAGAAGAAAAAGACACCATAATATTTGTTTGGAAAGAACTAAATATTGAATGCAGTGGTGATTTTTTTTTTTCATGACTGCAAATATGTAATGAAATTTAATTGGGTTCAGTTCTGTTTACTTATACAGCCCCTGTTCACAGCAAAAGGGAGCGTCAGTGTGGATCCAGAGACATCCAAATTTAAACAGGTTCAGCCAAATGAGACTAAAGCTGCTGTCCCATTGTTTGCTGCCATGTATGCAGATGTAATTGTAAAGCGGCTAGTGTTATATGGGTCTAAGCGAGAGGAAATGAAATAGATGTTGTGCAAACTGTCATGTTTTCTGATGCCTTAATAGCAGAAACCATATATTCAGATCAGAGTTGTGGAATTCTCTGTGTTCAATGGTGTCAGGTTGGGGTACATTAATTGTGTTGTGATGTCGATGTATCATATGTATTTCTTCACATTTATGGAACAAGTCAGACAGCCAAATTAATCAGAAAATATCACTAGATAGTTGCAGATATTCTTCACCGGACACAAAATCAACATTCTTCAGTGGTCATAGTGATTTTGCTGAAAACAGGTAATTCTTAATTGGGTGCTTTCCATCAAACATAAATTAAACATTTTTTACTAGAAATCCTAACAAATGTCTGCATCTGCAGGTCCAAGCTGGAGGATGCTGGTGCATCGGAGTCAAAATGAGGGCAGGGGGGATTGTAGAAGCTTTAGGAGCGGATAGAAGGGAAGCCCAGGCCCCTCTGGACCCCAAGAGAACAGAAACAGTCTGGGTGTGACGGTAATGCAATGGGGGCATAATGAGGATACATCACTGCAGCAATGAGGTACTCTGTCACAAGAAGGCTCACACAAGCAGCTACATACCCGCTGTGCACAGATAGAACCAGTGGCCACAGCAGAGATCACATTGTCATCACCTTTATTACTGTTCTGCAGAGGATATCAAGCAAACCCATAGAGGGGCGTATTCTCATTGTGAAGAACAAAATCTAATGTTGTGAATGACGCAAACCCATGTGTGGCTGTGGGAACTGTGCCATCCCTTGCACTGGAGTTTGTTTGATTGTGTGGGAAAAAAGGGGACTAACTTTTCCTGTCGCCTTCGACCACCGCCGTTACTGAGCAGTAAAGCAGAGAGCGAGCAGTAAAATAAAGGGAGGTGTGGGGAGAATTGGACTGATCGGCTAAGCTTTTGGCAGCCATAATGGCTGTAAAATAATAACACTGTCGTAAAATGAAGTGCTTATTAAATTATTTTTAAACAGTATCACACAATACGGTGCTTGCTTTGTGAGCTCCTCTACAAAATAGAAAGACCTCATGGGGAAAGCGGCAGAACAATCAAATGGCGTTTAACAAGTTGGTCATTATCACAACACTGAGAAAGACTTTGGGCAGACTGTGGTGGCAGAGCTCCTACCAGCACTATCAATAAAGTCTCACTTTGCCATTATGTGACCATTACTTGGACTTTAAATGAAAATTGTGCATCACAGTAGTAGTTGAATATGGCCTCATCTTCAATTCCACACTGCGTTTGAAAGGCTTTTGTGTAGGCTTTATGGGGGAGGGTGTAGAAACTTTGGCAGGAAAAGACCAATATATGCAAAATATCTGAATCTCCATTCAGAGGTAATGCCTCAACGCTAGTGCTTTTGCACATGACCAAGCACACGACAAGTAAACAAACTACTACAAGCTGTACTTGTTGTAGCAGTTGCAAATTTGGATAACAAAATTATTCCGAGTGCAACTGTTTTGACCTGAATTTAAACCTTATGAAAAGGAGAACATATTGAAATCACAACCTGTTTGATTAAAGCTGGTTGCTACCTGACCCCAAGCCTAAAAAAACAGACAAGAAAAGGAGAAACAGACAACATAGTTGTACAACTCTTAAATGGAATAAAGACATTTTTTCTAGATTGTCATACAAAGAACAATACCTTGACTTTTTGTGGCACAAAATCATGTCTTTGTGTTTCATCAGCATGGGACATAACCATGCGAAATGTGGAATAGTCATTATTTCCAAATTCCCTAAAATTTGCATGCACAAGCATGGTGAAAAGTTCTGAAAATACAAATCTAGACATTTTTCAGGTTTAGTTTGTTATTCACCCGAATGCAGTACTTCTGCATTTTTGTGTTGTGTGCTGGATATTACAGTAACTTCTGTTCACAGTAACTGGGGAATATATTCTGTAGACAAGACGGAAAAGGACAAGACAAAAGATGAGCAAAAATTGTACTCAGAAAATGAAAAAAAAAAGAAAAAAAGAAAATGAAAATCAAACATGATGATAGTAGTTTGATGTTCTGCAGCTGCTTTTCTGTGTTTTAGGAATTGGACAACTTGCAGTTACTGAGTCAGATTTCTGTTTTGCTCCCTCTCAGAAAATCCTGAGGACAATAGCCTGACCATCAGTTCGGACATTATGATTTTGTAGCAGGGTAGTGATCTGAAGCAGAGCAGCAAAAATATTAAAAATATTTATATATTTTTAACCTCTGACAGGCTACAAATATATGAATGGAGATTCAAACATGGATTTCTTTGTGTTTAAAATAATTGCTAATGTTTTTTTTCTAGTTAGCTCCTGAATAAACAGATTAATGTCTTTGGAAATCAGCAGGTCACTGAAAAGGCTTAGTACTTGATAAATGTCCCATTGCACTGTCAACTACTGAAGGTTGACAGTGCAATTTCAACAAAACAAAGCTGAAAAACCTCCTAGAGATCTAACTTTTGTTTTTAAGTCTGTTGATAGTTGAAATTAAAGCCTTTTCAGTTAATGGGAAAGCCAGTGGAAGTTAACATTTCTGATGAAAAGGTGAATTCATCTAAATAGAATTAATTATATTTATGTTGTGCCAATTCACAACAAATGCCATCTCGAGGACCTTGAAACTTTCAAGATAACACCTGTTATTATTTCTCAATCAAATCAAAACATTATTAATCTGTATACTGCCAGATTACATCAATTTGAACAGATGTTTATGTAATTTTAACTTGTATCATTGCATGTCAAGAAGTTCTCGTCAAATGCTGAAACAGCTAGTTTGTTCATAGGTAGGTATATCAGTGCATTATCCGACCATTTTGACCATTCTGTCAAGACATGCAGATGCAGCATGAAGTTCAATACTGCGTTTAACTTTTGGTAAATGGTCTAAGCACAATACCATTGTACAGGGTACAGAACTGTTTTTAGTAATCGCCATGTTGGTCCGTAGGACCTACCTGTTGGTAATTTGTAATCTGTGGATTACATCTTCCAAGGAAGAGCTAAAATAGACAGAATGGTGGTGCAAAGCAACAATATGTCAAATTTCCAAAGGTTTTACTGCACAACAAGTTATCTTGAATCACTTTGAAGGCAGATGAATGTCAAAGGTGGTGCATTTCTTGGAAACTGGTGTATATCATACTCATGTGCAACCAAGCTGATGTCTTACATCAGTTACATTACAGTGGAATTTATTTTTCCTATTGCGTCAAACAGCAACGTATTTGAAGATGCTCTGAATATATGTAATAATGTATTGAGTGGTTTGTTGCTCTCCTTTGATTTATTTGGGATTTAGGTCTTCACTTTCACACATGATGGAAGATGCTTTAATGTACACCATATATTTTATTGTTGCTCTAATTGTACTTTAAGTTTTACTGTCCTGCTGGAAGCGGAACTTCCCTGTCCATACGTCCATCATCCATCTTCTCTTCAACTCTAAGCAGCTTCCCTGTCCCTGCTGAAGAAAAGCATCTCCTAATCATGATGCCACTAGTGCCATGTTTAACTGTGTAGTTTGGGTGTCCAGGGACTTAGTTCGATTTGAATGTAGATAAAATATAAGCTTTTAAGGAAACAACCGTTTTAAGACAAACGAAATGTTTTAAGTGCCTGAATACGACAGCTTGACATTTAGCAACATATTTTTTAAAATGTTGAATAAACATTTGCTTCGCGTTTCTGTTGGGATTTAAGAAAACAACGAAAAGATTCACGTGGATGGAAATTATTTTAGTTTTTTTTTTTTGTTTAAAATCTAAAACGGAAGAATCCCCGTAGCATGATGCTACCACTACCATTTTAATCTGTTTCACCGTGTCTTCAGGGTGATGTTAGTTTTACAAAAATCTCTTTAAAAAAAATGTCTCCAAACGTATGGGTCCAAATGATAGTTTTTGCAGGTTTATTTGCTGGATGAAACATACAAATTGGAAATATAATACGAAGCAGATCAAAGCATGAAAATATGTCTTGAGGACATATTGTTGTCCGACTTTATTTAACGCACTCGGCAAATCATCCAATTCGAAGCACTTTCGACTCTACTTAATTCGAACGCCTAAAGATGACGATGTAATTGAGTCGTTGCTTTGACGGCCCGAATCCTTCCCGCTCTGTTATCCTGTCTGACAGAAGCCAGCAGCAGCAGCAGCAGCAGCAGCAGCAGCAGCAGCAGCAGCAGCAGCAGCAGCAGCAGCAGCAGCAGCCGGGGCCCGTTTTCTCTCCACGCTCGGCTGTTTCCTGTGCGCCGTAAGTAATGTTGATAAAGACGCCACCCGCAACAACAACAACAAAAAAAGACTTTCGCGTATCCCACTCCTCCCTCTCCCGATTGATTTAACGTGACCTTCGTTTCCAAATGATATTGGAAGGCCGTTTAAACAGATGAAGGCTTAAATTGTCTTGCTTGTGTGCGCATTAATCTCCCATTCATCATCATTACTGTGAGATGGTCCGTCCACGCCTCAGCCAGTCTCTTTTTTTTTGTGCGCTGCGACGAGGCTCTGTAAATTAGGATGTAATCCAATTTAACCAGCAGCAGCCACAGATCCACTAACCCCCCCCCCCCCCCCCTGACTCCCCCGCCCCCACTTGCTCGGTGGACAGCTGCACTGCACCGCCCATATCAAAACGCTTTGTGTTCGTTGTGAGAGCTGGGGGAACCCTCCGCCGATTCTCGCTAATAGGATCTTATAAGTCGGATGTAATTGCTGTTTTACGCGCAATCTATACGAGCCCATCACATCTTCCAGCTCAGTCATCTTCCTGCAATTAACTGACGGTGCTGATGCTGCCACTGAGGATACAGTCGCATCCAAAGCCACTAGTGCGGCTGGGTAAATGTGGTTGTAATTTGCCTCACTTTAATGTGTCACTTTGGCACGCTCTGCTTTACAAAGCTTTTTTGTTTTGTTTTTTTAAAGAAAAAAAAAGAAAAGAAAAGCGTTCAAAACATCCTTGAGAGATCGGCCTGTTCCTGCTCATCTTTGTTATATTACGCGCTAAAAAAGCAAGGAAGCAATTTCCCTGCTTGACCCTTGTTTCTGCATCAGACGCTGAGCCTGATAGTTTACATAAATCTGCCCGACCCGGGAGGCTTAAACGCTGTATTATTCCAAACATATGCATTTTAATCAGCTCGGTCACACTTACAAGAACTCCAGTTAATAAGGCCATCAATCAAACGCGTGTTGTGGGGCGGGGGTGGGGGGGGAGTTAGAGGAGGTTTCGGAGGGGGTCCAAAGGAGTAGGTGGGGGGAACCGGTGGTGCAGGGGGGGGGGCTTGTGGCTATTTAGGACACAACGTTTTTATCTAAGGAAGCTACAGAAAATAACCAGTCTGGTCGCTTTCTTTTTCTTTTTCTTCTTTTTTTTTTTTTTTTTTTTTTTTTAGAATATTTGGTGGAGTGTTTTATGGCAGTTTAGATTTAAGCGGGTTTGAAAAAAATATATATATTAATATGTTGTTTGTTTATTAATGTTCCATTTTTTTCATCAGTTCGCGCTAATTCCTACGTAAGTACACTGGTGTGGGATTTAACAGGACCTGGTGTGTTGTGTGAATAGCAGTCAGTTCTGCAACAAATGTCCGCACACGGTTATTTTTAATGTTTGTAGACGAGCAACAGAAATAGGGCAAAATGTGCCCTATAAATGGGAAAATTTAATGTTTGAAAAAATATTGGAAATGTAACCAAATAACATGATATGTAGATGTTCATTTAGGAAAGACAAGTGCGCATAAACTAATAGTTTTGATTAAACCGGTGATGAAACTCTCATCACACTATGGTCAGGTTACATCAAACTAGACCGCATCGGGGTTTTTTAATTTTTTTTTTTTTGATGTTTGATTTTCTTTTAACAATATATTGTAAAATGTTACAAAATTATACAGTATTGCCCCACTTTTTGTTGGTTAGAAAAATCAGAAGAAAACAACAGATCTTTATGATTGTTGTACCGGTAAAATATTTTAAACTGAGGTATGTTTGATCTTTGTATTTTAATACAAATAATTAATCTCAGGGCCGGCCCTCAAGTGCTACTTAAGGGGCATTCAGACCAGATGGGGGCCCCCCAAGAGAGCTTGATTTCTCTCCCAACGAATAAATAGTTTCCAGTGTGCCTATAATGACTCTTACATGTTGCTTCGAAGTTTTATGAATTGCAAGTTCAAAGAAATCCAAAATGTTTTCAAATTCAAAATAGTTTATTTATGATTTTATACAACTGACAAATGTAGTTAAAAGAAGAACGCATTCAGAGTCCATGTCATAATTTAATGTTCGATTAATCATGTCTGCGGCTTGTGTCTGGGTTGTAGTTCCATTTTGTGCACATTGTAACTGCTGACTAATAAATAAATAAATAAATGACAACTGTAGTCTAGACCTGCTTATCAGGACAAACGAATAAACCCAATAAATAACTTTGTGTTCATGATTTTCTTTTTCTTTTTTCCCTGTCGTAGGTAATCTAAACTTGAACTGGGACACGCTCTGTTCATTACTGCGCTGCTTGCGCTATTAAAATAAGTTAACGATGAAGAAAATAAAAAAATCAATGCTTCTGAGTTACCTCTTCATTTCGATGCCCCTGACAAGTTTCTATTTTTAAGGGCTACAATCCTTTTACTTATCCATCTACCTCTACTCCACAGAAACATCTGGGACACCGCGCCCCTTAGAAGCATAGGCTTAAGGATTATGACTGAGTGAAAACTGGAAAATGGGAATAAATCTTATTGTTTATCGTGAAAGTTTTGTCCCCCCCCTTTTTTTTTTTTTGCAGTTACCGTCACACAACATTCCAAGAAGAAGCCTCAACGTCCAGCCTTTAAAATACGAGGCATCATGTCCCAATGACGTCTTATCTGAGATATGAAATGCCTATCAAAAGCAAATCTGCATATCTGCGAGCCGCATGCTTCCCCCCTCAGTCCCATTTACGCTCTGAAAACTCGTTTAATTTGCGCGGCCCTGTTCTAACGCAGTCAATTAAGATGCCGCTAATTGTTTGCGCTCCTACTTGAAAGATCGATGCTTCTCCACTTTTTTTTATCTCTCTCTTTCTATCTTTCTATCGCCAGTATCCAGACAACTAATTCCGTGTCTATTAAGTGGTTGCAGAGAAAATATGAGTGGCGTTAACGGAGCCCGGGGACCACTTAGCTGTCACGGTCAATCTCTCGCTCCAGTCAGGAGATATATTGGAGAGGATTGGGGGGGCCACGCTGGGGTGTTTTGACAGCGGCCACTTGAGAGAGAAATTGGTGTTATTTTCAAAAGAGGGAAACTGGGGAACTTGTTCTGAACGAAATCAAAGAAAAAAAAAAAAAATAAATATATATTGAAATGAAAAACAACAAAGGTTTTGTTGCCATAACGCATCACAAGAATTTCAATAACTTAAAAAGAGACAAATGTGTTTAACTGACAAAAATGAATTTCATTGACTTAATTTATTGCAAATAAGACATTATAGACAACGCAGTCTGAAAAAAAAAACATGAGCAAACGATCACAAATAATAATAATAATAATAATAATAATAATAACAGTAATAACAACACAAAAACGAATGATGCAAACATAGAGCAAAACAGAACAAAACACGATGGAGCTCTATGGATTTGTATGGCTATTTAAGATTGGTCAGTCATTGCGTTTATTAAATATAATAATAATATTAATAATAAATCTTTAATCTAACATTTGTTTTAGAACACAGATCGTGTCCAAATTGAATCCAAATAAGAACTTTCAAAGTCTTTTCACTCTCACTTCTTCCCAGTCACATTGAAGCATCAGAGGAAGTCCTTTCACCTTTCATTTTCAACAGAAATGCTCCAGTTTGGTCAGGCATTTTGCAGTCCGATTTCCTTCATGAGGCGCTAATGAAAGTGTTGACAAAACGTACAACTTAATTGCGTTTAATCGTATTTAAAAAAAAAAATCTGTATTTCTTTTATTAAAAACACCAAAAGAGGAGCGCAAAAAAGAAGATGTCCTTCCATTTCCTCCTCCTTTTGATTGTCCCCTCTCCATCCTCCTCTGGGCATCTTCCCCCCACCCCCCTCCCCAATCCATCTCCCGCATCAAGTCGCGCGGGATGTGCAGTCTAAGTCTAATCCGTTCCCTCGGCGCCTTGTTATACCTTTTGTCAGCAACGATCCCTTCCTGCTGGTATTACCATTAATTCAGCGCTCAAAATGTGCCGGCTCGTACATATACATCACTTACTAATTTTACTTGCATGTGCACATTTCGTGCCTCTTCCTCCGCCTCTTCTAGGACCCCGATGTGGAGAGCGGCTTCTAATGAGACGGTCATAGTCTGCCTTATGGAAAAAAAAAAAATATCCCCTTGTTAAAAAAAGAGAAATGGAAAGCATCATTCTCGCGTAACTAATTATACACGTAGATCAATTTAGATGCCTAAAGAGGCGACAAGCAACAACAACGAGAGAAAACCTTAATGACATCCATCCAATTGGATTTTCCCGCCCCTCAAATAAGTCTTCTAAAAAATCATATCTGGTATCCCTGTCTTGATGTCCTGGCTCTGAAGTAGCAATAAGTTACAGTCAGGGCAGATTCTTTGAGCGCTTTCTTGAACGTCGGAAATGTTGTTTTCCTCTCCGATTTATTCATGCTGTTTTAGTCCTGATCCAATAATGCAGAGGTTTATGCTTACGCAAACGGGGAGAGTTGGTGTTGTTTTTGGTTTCATCTGGTCAGAGGCACCTCTTCCCTCTGGTCTAGTGTTACAGATGAAGATTTGCTGAGCACTGAAGGCGTAAAAGTGACAAAAGAGTCTGTCCTGCTCGTTGGGGAGCAGGCAAAGTCCGAACCGGATGGCCTGCTAGCGATCCCGTTGGACTGACTAGTGTGACATGCCAGGCAGGAACAGGGACTCCCACCCGGGCCGAGGCCATGGGCCGGGCCTGACGGGTACACGGAAGGGTGCCTAAAGGCGCACAGGAGCTCTGGCCTCTGGTAAGGGTGAGACAACACCCGGAAGCTGTCCAGAGAGCGCAGCGGGGTCGAAAAAGGTGTGGTACCAGGGGCCGGGGCGCCACCGACACCAACACTCAGGGGAGAATAGTAGGGCAACGGCAGGTGGGACGGGAAGGGGTAGGGTAGGTTCCCAGTGGCCGCGGCGTGGCTCATCATGTAGGTGTAGAAGGCCGGGTCGGCGGGGTGAGGCCACGTCATGGCCAAGCGCTGGCGTTTGTCTTTCATTCTGCGGTTCTGGAACCACACCTGGAACAGAGTCGCATTGGGTCAAAGATTAACCACGGCCCTCCCACTGACCAACAACAACAACAAAAGCTAAACCCTCCAGTACTTCCGCTTTTACGCAAACAGGCCCAACTTCTAATTTAGTGTTTTCTTTCAACATATTTCACATCTACTGAAGAAAAGTAGCTGTTTCTTCAAGGAAATATGATAAAATGACAAAAAGGGATTTTTTTTTTTTTTTTTGCTAGTTCACATTGTACTAGCGTAGAGTGAGACTCTTTTGTGCACCTGGAGTCTGGTTGCCTCCTGACTAATTTAAACCAAAAACAATATTGTCACCAAATATGACAATCTTACTTTAATTGTGGTTTCAGGTAGATTTAGAGCAGCTGCGAGCTCGCATCTTCTCGGCCTGGACACGTAGTTTTCCCGATAGAACTCCTTCTCCAGTCGGGCGATTTGCTCCCGGGTGAACGCTGTTCGGTACCGCCGGATCTGGTCCGCTCCGTAGGACAGAGAACCCTGACCAGGGATTGTCTTACCCGGGTCAGCGCCGGTCTCGCCCGGAGAATGACCCGGAGATTCTCCGTTTCGACCTGAATCAACATGCAGAGTGATGCATCACGTTCAGTAAGGAAGAACGATTTAAATAAACGCTCACTGACTGCAAAGGATGAGCATAGCCATATTTGAGAGGACTTCTCCTCCATACTTAACGGGGCCTTCCTGATATGCAGCTAAAGTCTTTATTTAGTGGCGTGTTCTCCTCTTTCACGGTTTACACAAACGATGAATAAATACGAACATGCCGTTTAGTGTAAAGAAGAAGTTACACATACAGATAAATATGCGTAACACTTATGCAGGCCTATTTCACACTTACGATGCTCGGTTTTTGCATCTCGCATAAACCAAAAAAAAAAAAAAAAAGGAAAAAAGCAATAAAAAGATTCAGATGTTCTTTCGTTCACACATTTATTTCGTGTGGTTTTTGTTTTTGGCGGCTTCTTAAAATTCTATTTTCTGCCTCATGCAGTTCAATTAGGCGCAGGGGCACATTCGCTGCCAAAGTCAGTGATGAGAATGTCTGATTACACTGTGGGTGTCACCGCAGCGTTTTCAGCCACTTGACAGAACAGCTGCATGCAGCAGTTGTACTTGATTTCCTCCGGCTCCACTAAGCCGAAATTGTGAAACATTCAAGATTTCATTGAAGCAGTGCTCAACAATACCCTGGCAACTTATGCACGGATTTCTTTGTATGACATTTACAAGATGCAAAGTTCAGCGTTTTGGTTTGCATGTAAACACAGACAGAATCCAAAAAAAATGTCGCCCTACCTTTAGACGTTGGGTAGTCCATGCTCTCAGGGGTGCAGCTGACATCTATTTCCTCATAGAAGTCCGACTCGTTGTCCGAACTGCTGCCATCTTTGTGATGCCGTACCCCGGAGGAAGATACGGTGACCGACTTGGTGTCGGCGCACATGCTCCTCCGTGCGCTCTCCTCCGGCGCAAGCTCCGTGGTCCTCTCCCGCGAGTACGGCGCTGCGCCGGGACTCAGACAGCTCCTGTGGCCCGGTTTCCCTTGCGGTTCTCGAGCTGGGATCCCAGTGACTCCCTCCGCCGATCTCACCATCACCACCTCCTCTCTGCCTTCCATCACCCGTCGCTGTTCTGAAAAGCCTCGACTTCGCGGGAGAGCGCGAGCAGCCAGAAATGTGAGTCGGAGGTTCTCAGCTTGGAGTCGGCGGAGGTGGGAGGGGTGGGGTTGAAAGCGTTTTGGAAAGGCTGCTGGGAAAGAGGGGACGCAATCCGGTGTGACCCTCAGAGAAGAGCGCGGCAGAGTGTGGAGACGGAGCTCTGGGAGGGATCACCATTTACCCTCTCTCTCTCTTTCTCTCTCCCCTTCTACAGAGCTGTCATTCCTAACAGGCCAGTCTTCAGAATGGTCCCCCCTGATGACGCCACGGATTGATTAGAAATGTGGGTAAACAGAAGGAAGAGAAGGTGGTGGCGCCGTGGGTGGGGGAGGAGTGGGGGCTGTCAGTTTCTGTATTTCAAATCGATAATTTGTGTATATTGATTCATTTGACTCCCTCAAAAATAGTTGCAATTGTAACAACTCATATCAGTATGTATAATTCCAAATCAAAACTAGAAATGAAAATGCTGAGAAAATTATTTTTACTGTGTCATATATATTATTTCGATTCGACAGAAAATTCTGAATGAACATTCAATTTTAGAGCAATAACTGCACCTCCTGGTAAATTGGTATTAAAGAAATGTAATATCCACGAATTATGTGCATTAAGAATCAGAATAAAACCCAGAATACTTTATTGATCTCCTCGGCGACAATCTAATGTTGCAGCAGCATCCATTATGAAAGCATGAAAAGAATAGGATACAACAATAAAATGAAATCAACGTTAACATAAATGACCAAAAACATACAGTAAAGTAAACAAAATAATTGTGAATTATGCAGAAATAATTTAAAACACATATAAGTAATGTAAACAGTTGGGGGTGGGGGGTACAGAGTCCAGTTGCCAAAGGTAGAAATTAGTTTCTGCGGCGCTTTGTGCTACATTTTGATTTAATCCTGAATTTGACCAGTGAGTCGTGGAGTGGGTAGGAGACATTGTCCAAAATGGCATATGCGACTTCTGCAGGATCCTCCTCTGTGCTGCCCCTTTATTTGCCCCTTCCTCCATCCCCACGTCCTTTCCTCGTCTTAAGTGGAGTCAAGTAAAGTCCTTAAAGGTCAAGTCGTCGGTCAGAGTTTAGATAAGAGGCCACCCGAGGAAAGCTCTAAAACCAACAGATCCTTGACTAAACTATGACGTCACATATAAACAACCTATATGGGCCCTTGGGTACATTGCGGTTGTCACACTTGTGCAATTTCAGCCTTAAATTGTATGTTTAAGATTTCCTGATCATTCCTGAGATTAACCAGAGGAAATACATGTTTTTGCTTCATAAAAGAAAATTAAATAAAAGTCAGCAAACAAACAAATGTTGTACATATACATATTTATTTATTGGGGACTTTTTAACCAGTGGCGCCACCAAGGGGGTTAAGTGGGCGCGGTGGCCTCCCCTGTCGCATCCAGTCCGATCCAGATACCCAGCTCTGTCCCTACAGCACCAGAACGAAGTGCTGCAGAGAGGAGAAAGAGAAAAATACACAACAATGTAAAATACAATTAAATTATGAATTTTCCATGTATAATTTTTATATTAATGAATTTAAGAGACAGGAGGGCACGTTTTTTATGAATTGCTTACTTAGTTTGTTTATAGCACTGTGGTTCTTTTCTGCTATTCAAAATCCTCTATTTTGGTTATTTAACTCGGTACGGGCTCCTCAGTCAAATGTCACCAGAATTATGCACTTAGGCAAAACAGTTTGGGGAGTAACGGTATATTAAAGCCATGGGTGCTGATTAGCTGGTGGCCCTGTCCAAACATGATATGCTTGATGAACGATTTACTAATATATTATTTTAAGACAAGGAAGGACATCCTTTCTCGCTCTCTTTCCTTCTTTCTTCCTCTCTTTCTTGCTTTCTTTTCTCTATATTTGAATCACAATTAAGGTGCCTACAGCAGGCTAAAATTAAAAATTGTGGGCACTTTAAAAAATATATGTGATGAACTTATTGATGCATATTGGTGATTAAAAACCAATATTTAAATAAGAGTTGTTTTTTTGTTGTTTATTTAATGTCAAAGATAAATATTTTGTATTTATTTTTGCTGCCTGATCTCCCATCCAAAGCTTATTGGTGGCCCCAGTTTGGCCACCCCTTAAATAATTCTCTGGAAAAACTCGTGTTCTTCGCATGTAAATGTCATCAACATTTACCTCCAAAACGTAATCAAATATTTGATCTCCCTTTCAAGAAGAGAGATCTTTCTGAATGGAAGAATGGATCTTTTCAAAACTCAGACATGACGTCTGAACGCCAATCAAAACGTGTGAAAGGAACAGCACTCTTTTTTTTTTTTTTTTGTCAGTAACAGGATGCCGTACCAGAAGAGAACTAAAGGATATAACTTGACGCTTTACATAGATACCATACTTTCTCTGAATGATCAGCTTCTGGCCAGTCTCGTAGTTCAAAGTGCTTTTTAAAAGCTTATCTTTACAGTGAATAGTGAAATAAAAATATTTAGTGATAAAAAAAAAAGATAATTTTGCGTATGTCTTGGCAAAGTGATGAAAGTTAGGTGCACTGGGTGTTTTCAGACCACGTGAATGTATATTCTATACAAGCAACATAGCTTCACGACGTTCCAGTTTTTCATCAAATATTAAAAAGCAACAGTTCGAAATGTGCAATATGCTTCTTTGATTAATATCGTTCTGTCATGCAATCATCTCTTTTTCTTTTGAAATAGAAATCAAACGGCAGCGCAGGCCTCATTGGTTTACACGAATTTCAAACATTTTCTTTTCTCTGCAAAACTCCACATTATTAAACGTTATGACATGATTATTAAACGTTATGACATGTTACACCAAACAATGTATAAATCAAGGCGGTTTACGTTGAACCGCAGCGCTTCTGCATGAAGACAATGACACGCTGAACTAAGCTCGGTGCCTATGGATTCAGCCTGCTTTACGTGTGTTTCTGAATTAACTTGCAGAGAGAGAGAGAGAGAGAGAGAGAGAGAGAGAGAGAGAGAGAGAGAGAGAGAGAGAGAGAGAGAGAGAGAAAGGGGGGGGGGGGTGGGTGGAAGAGATGAACGTCACAGACAGGCACCAGAGAGCTGTGGCGGTCTC